>JAYXIM010022966.1:0-142387 GCA_037575425.1 Anastrepha fraterculus | reverse complement strand
ATCAAATACTTCGAATATAAGATAAAATAAAAAAAAAAACATTTTTGTAATTTTCAGATTAAAAAAAAGTTTCAAATTAAAAATATTTTTTTCAAATAAATTTTTTTTTTTCAAATTAAAAAAAATTTCAAATTAAAATTTTTTTTTTCAAATTAAACATTTTTTGGTTTTCTATCATATTTAAATAACCACAAGTATAATAAATTGAAATTTTCCGAAAGTTTTTAAAATTCAGAAAAAGTACAATAATTAAGAAAAAAGTAAGAATACGAGTATAATAAGAAAAAAATTTAATTTTGCAATTTTCCACTGTAAAAAATTAAATTTTTTCATCACAGACTTGAATAACCAAAAATTTAATAAGTTCAAATTTTTGAAAAACTTTTGAAATTTGTTTAAATATTTCGAAATATATTTTTGAAAAAAGGTAAAGTTTTAGAATTTTCTTTCTTGAAAAGATTCTAAACCAAAAATTTGAAGCTGCATTCAATTTCGAAAATAAAATTTATTTTATGATAAAAACTACGAAATTTTCATTCAACCGCAAATTAGTTCAAATTAATGCCCTTCGCCTGCGCGCATTGCCTTCAATATGATTGGTAGTGTAAGTACGCATTTCCTTGTCCGACAAATTAATCAACACACAGCGCCAAAGCTAATCCGCTTTGAGTAATTCTTAGCCGGTAATAGGTCATTAAAATTTGCCGCCATGCCAAGCATTTCTGCGCTTGTATAAACGTACGTTTTGTAGCTATGTATGAAATGGTATGTATATATTTGTATGCTCTTATAACTGTAAACATCCACAATGTAACAAGTGTCCACAAAATATCACCGCAAGCTTAAACCGTTTACACAGGAAGCGAAGGAGTAAATGTCGAAGTTATCATCAAAAGCAAAAAGGGGTGCCAAAGACAAAACGAAAGTAACGCAAAAGTTTGATAGTGCGTTTGTGCCGGCCTAAGCGGAAGTAACTATATGGCATACAAGTGGGGTGAAGAGAGCTGATAACTGTTGTCGTGGTATCTATTACTCACACTGGATGCCCCTTTTAGTAACAACATTCCACTGCCTTTATTAGGCATGAAAATCCTACGCTAATCTAGACACTAATTTATTACTTTGTAGTTTAATGATATTTCCGCTACAGGCACCACCGCTACCTTCCCACTTGTTGTAGTTTTCCAGTCCCAATAGTTGTCAGAGACATAAATCGAACACTGCTTGCGGCTCCCCTTTGCGTTTTGGTTGTATTTCTATGCTCCAATGTTTTGCCCAACAAATTTCTAGCTTCCTTTGCTGCCAATTTCTGTTTACGCTGCCTTTTTTGAAATTTGTCCTAGACTGAGTTATTTCCAACCGCCAAAATGCTTATTTGTTTGCGGTTATATTGGAGATGCGCTGTAATTTCTTGTTAGACCTTCGTCACTTGCCATTTGGTGTGTGGCAAAGCTGTGTGTAATCCTGGAGAGAGGGACGCATGTAGGTCTCACGCTCTTAATGTATTTGTATGTGTATGTTCACATGTGGATATGCATGCATTATGACCGAAGTGCCCATCTAGCAATCTTTGCTGAAAACGATGAAAATTCTAAATGATATTTCCACAAATCCTGATTTTGTAAATTTAAGTTTCAAATGAAATGGCGACATCGAATATTTTGTACTTTTTAAGGGCTTGAGTACCTCGAATTGTTCTTGATAGAATCTCTTTCAGCGAATTGTGTGCGATTTGAAATTTATTCGAAATTCAATTTTCTGTTGAATTCTACAACAAAGAGTGCCAGAGATTTTGTGACTCAATTCCCGGTACAACTTGAACCCGAAATAATTTTGGAAATTGAGCTATTGACGCTTTCACAAGCATATTTTTCCACAAGCTCTGAAAACGCTTTCGGTATTCAATGTCAGAATGAATCACGAAAGCGATTCCGTGACAGATTTTGAAAACGATTTCCGAATGCAATTTCTTTTTGAACATTAACAAGTTTTAGGATCTCGCAGTGAATATAAAAAGCGATTCAATACAAATTTCTCGCCATGATTTTGAAGTCCGATTTTCTAGTCATCACTTTGCAAATTAAATACCAGGTGATTTCAAAATTATTATTATTTTTGTTTGTAACGAATTGCTGAAAAAGTTTTCAGACGCCGATTTCGTGCACTATAAAAATTCCAGTATTGTGATTTCGTAACAGGTCGGATCAGAATCGGGTCTTCGATTCGATAAAAATATTTGAGTATTATTTTGAAATCTTATTTCTCAGCGCATACCTTCAAATTTAAGCTCTAGGAAATTTCATAATAAATTTCTGCAATAGATCTTATTTCTTTTAATTCTCTGATATTCATTTCATATTGATTTCAAAAAATCTCGAATTCGTATTGATTGATTTCTTTATTGGCTCGAAATGCCATTTCCTAACTAATTCTATAAATCAATCAGTTATGGATATTTTTTAACGTTTGAGATTAGCAAAATTGAAAAATTATGTAGCAAAAATTATGCTAAGTTATTTTCAAGAATTTCTCGGCATATATCAACTATGAATCCTAGCAGCGAATTCGTAAGAAACCACTGATTTTCGAGTTCAGTAGAAATTTTCGTAGTCTCGAAAAACGCGCTGGCATTTTTTACTTAAAAAATACTTGGTAATTAAAAAATGAAACTTAATTTTTTTAAGTCTTATTTGTCTTTTTTACATTGCCACAGCCCAACTATTGTTTATTTTTACATGCACTACCCTTTATTTCTCTAAACATCTTTTCAAACACACGCGCTTGCTTTCTTTACTTAAATTTTTCTCCATATTCTATTGGTGGAACGATGCTATAAGTCACTTTATATTTCAACCTATTCCCCAAACAATACCAATTTACTCAGGCGCATTTCTTTGTCCTATTTTCTAACTTTTATCTACGTGCATATCTGCTATTATTTGTCCAAGTGCCACTTCCGCTGCAGAAATATCAATATTTCCGGAAAATTGTGGCTGAATTGTGTTGCATGAATATAACCCGAATTTGAATACCTTTTTTTATTATGATTGTGATTACGATTATGATATTATCATAAAGCTTCTTTCTCTAATAAAAATTACACTAACACCCTAAAAGTATGCTTTACACATTTCCTTCCTTTTCTGTGTAAATATTTTCCATGTTCATATGGGTTACCAGCAACTCACGCTTGACCTACTTTTGTGCGTTAGGAACTTTTCAAATTTACATTTAATTCGAATTTTTGTTCGTAACAAAGATAAATGATAACACAATAACAAATGATACGTAACCTTTTATTAATTTACCAGATAAACAAATGTAATGTTTTTTCTAAGACAATGGAAAATATAAGCGAGATATGGAAAACTTTATGTTGAATAAATATTGGAAAGCGTACGAGTAAACTACGCTGAAATGCTGCTTCTTGTGGAAATAATTTGCATAGTGTTTCTCAGATTTTCGAATCGTTTGAGGCATAAAGCTTATGTGGTTGAAGCTAATAAGTAGCTCGCTTAATGAAGAGCTGATTATGTGTTCTGTTTGTATAAGCGTTCACGATAGAGCAGCTTAGAGGAGATGCATTAAATATTTACCAATGTGTGACTCCACGCACGAAAATAATTATTTTACAGATATTTAGCGTTAATTAAATAACAGGCTTTTTAACTAAAAGGCCGAAATTTCTATTTCAATTAACTTAGCGCCTACTTTGAATGACTTGTCTGCCACAACTTGAGAATTAATTTTTTCTTTAGTTTTTATGGCTTTTATGTTAAAACTTAATGAATTATGTCACGTTTTTTCTCAGTCTCCAGGTTTTGTATAAACTTTGCAAAAAGCTTCCAGAAACGTGTCTTTTATGGGGTCATGCATGATGCCGCCCATGAATTTCAAATGAGTTCCATGGCACATCAAAAGCATTGAACATTTTTGAAGTGAAACTTCTTAATCGTGGATGGACGAGCAAGAATGTAGAGTCAATTTTCACAGCCATGCAACGTTTTGGAGATTTTCGTTCCGTGAGAGAGAAAAAAGATATAACGTAGAGGAAAAGGAGAGGGAGAGATATACCTTATATATATCTTAGATATGTACACTTTAGGCTATTTTTCCTGAGTTTTTCCTTATGGTTGATAATTTGTAGTGAGAAATAATACTGCCTACTTTTTGGCGCTTGTTTGTTGGTGCAAACTTGTAGGAAATAATATTTGGTGCCTACTTTATGGCGTTATATTTCCTTGGTGCCTACTGTTTGGGGCGTTTTTTGGTCCCAATTTTTTTGGCGAGTTTTTTTTTCTTTGGTGGCTGCTTTTTGGCACTTATTTTGTCTTCTTGAAGAGTTTAATACAGATTCTTAGTACACCGAAAGCGCGTACAAAGTTTGCTAATACCATTTTTTATTGTTTATAATTTTTAAATTTTTTTTTAATTTTTTTTTCTTGTATTGTTATGTGAACATTTTTTTTAATTTCGTGATTAATATGATTTATAAAACTTTTTTCTCTAATTTTTTTAAATTATTATTATTTTTTGATTATTTTTATTACTATAATTTATAAATTTTTGGGGTAGGGTTAATTCCACTAAAAATATGCACTTATTTATGAATTTTCTTTTGGAAAGATGATTCATGTAAATTTATTTATCCAATTAGTATACTGTAAACTCATATTTTAAAAATATTTTCAAAAATTTTCACAAGAAAATATACAAAATTGAGCCGTTGACAGCAGATCTACGCAGACGTCTCGAAAAAAGGCAATTTGCCGTGGACAGTTTTTCTCAGCATTGGATCATCTGAAATCAAAAAATTAAAGAGTTTTCATTAGGTAATCAATTGTCCGAGGTAACCCTGTCGAGTTTTTATTAAAAAAATTTTTTTTTTCCAATTTTTTTTAACATTTGAAGTAGAAGTGCGATTTTTAGACGATAAATCGAATAATATTGTTTATTGTAAAATAAATAAAAATTGAAAAAATTAAAAAAACCTCCCAGGGTTACCTCGGTAATTATGTAGAGAAAGTGTGTACAAAATTTCAGGAAGATCAGTCGAGTAGATTCAGAGAAAAAGTGTCCACCGACTTGAAAAACGTCGTTTTCCAGAAAATCGATTTAAAGTTTTCTATAGCAGGTAGCCGAGTCGGACACAACATTCTTGAGATTATGTACATTCGTTTTCTCAAATAAACCAAAATCGATTTTTTTTACCCTGTTTCTTCTTTTTAAGTAAATTTTTGTTGTTGTGTTTTTTATGTTTTGGTTTTTTTCGTTTCTTGGTTTTAATTAAAAAAAAATGTTTTTAATTAAAAAAAAATATTTGAATTTAAAAAAAATGTTTTTAATAAAAAAAAATTTTTTTTGGTTTTTGAATACGCACTTTTCCATATCGAAGGTTTATTCCAAATCTTTGCACGCCCACTCATTATTCCTTTTCGTGTTAGTACTTAGTGAATAGCAGAACTTCGCCCATTCGATTACCATATATTTATGTTCATTCGTCCCATTTTTCTTTTATTGTTGTTGTTGTTGTTGTTGTTGTGATGTAAGCCTTAGCGGCCACATTCAAGGCTTAACAGAGCATGAAAACACATAAAAAACTGGCGAACCTGCAGACTCAAGCTGTGCCTTTGTGGTGTGTGTGAGTGTGTGTCTATGTTACACATAAAATGGTATTAAGCGTAAGTCGTTGAAGCGCTAAGGGAATTTGTTATAAGTAAACACAAAAGCAACAAAAACAAGCATGTGCTACATATATACATCTACACTCACACTAACACTAACATTTCCACTTCATTGCTTAGCTAAAACCAAAACAAAAAAACGAAATGAAATATGTATGCATTCGAGTATCAGTAAAAGGTGAAGAAAAGCTGTGGGCTGCTAGAAGCAAGAGAAAAAATAAGGAAAATACGCATATGTGCTGAGGTTGTAATCCTGCTGATGTGCAGGCACCACTACTAATACATATTAATACTTAAGTCACATGCCTTTGGAAGTATGCGCATACACATACCCCTGCTCACACACACACACACCAATGTAAGTATGTACTCACATATCTTCAATTGACGATGATAATAAGCTAGATAAGAAATATACTCCTATATAAAGGACGCTTATAGCCAAGACGGTTAGACCCAAGCATATGCGGGTATTTTCTATTTTGCAAGTGTGCGTTCCCACAACATACGCCACAAAATTCTCTAATAATACGCCAGGAACAAAGTGCGGGGCAACCGCAGGATAACATGCATGCTGCGCTGCTACTCTAGTTGCTGATTCTTCCTGCTTATTTTATCCAGTTTTCGGTCATGTCGATATGGATAGTTAGTAGTTGGCGGACGCACACAACAAACACACTTAACTGGAATGCCCGCACTTTGCTATTGTTAGCCTTGCTAGATACATATCTACATACATATTTTGCTCCTTAGTTCTGTGTGTGTGATATTTTTGTATTGGCTAGCATACTTTTCGGCACTGAAGCGTAGGAAGATCATTGCGTAATACTTGGGTTTTTTGGCCTTGTTATAGTGGACAAGCTTTTGTTATTTTAAATATGGGGGGTGAGCCGGGGAGTGTGAACTAATTCGTGGGAGACCTATACACTCAATTCAAGTCTATTCATGGAATACAAGCCAAGAATTTAAAAATTCTTTAAGTTTAGACATTACTGAAATAAACATATTTTAGTTCAAATATCAAAAACAAAACTTAAAATCTTCAATACCAGCTTTAAATCGGTTCTGAGACCTGGCTTATGTCTGACCACATAAGTCAACGTTTTCAAACGTTTGTCAACAAAGGCCTCAGAAATATATGCCTTAACTTTTGGCCGAGATCAATATCCAATATAAGGTCCATATTAGCTATTCTGCTTACTAAAAGCTGCCCAATAAATTCCGAAATAAAAAGACGAAATGGAATTGGATTGGACATACTCTTTGTAGAGAAGACGATAATGTTGCCAAAATGGCTTTTCAATGGCATCCGCTTGGAGGTCAAGGCAGAGTCAAGAACTAAAAAAAATTAAAAAATAATATAACGGTTGGTTAAGTTTCAAGGGCCGGTGTTGATTTTGAATAAAATTAATTTTTTGTAGGAAATTATTGTCATTTCTTTTTATTATGATAATATTGGTATGGCTCAATTACGTATGGAACAAACTATCGGCCAAATAGCCGCCGCGACCTCGACGGCACACCTCCATCCGATGGCCCAAATTTGAGGTTCTATGTCGTGAATGTGCCGTTTTATCTCATCCTTTAGCTCTTGAATTGTTGCTGGCTTATCGACGTACACCTTTTCTTTCAAATAATCCCAAAGAAAGAAGTCCAACGGTGTCGTTGACGTTTAGGTGTGGTTCACATTCAACATCGGCCCTTGAAATTTAACCACCCTTTATAATATAATAAAATAATTTTATATAACAAAAATTTTGAAGCCTATATGGTCCTACGGCGCACAGTTATGGAGCTGCTCTAGCCAAAGTAACATTCAAATAATAAACCAACCTTGGTTTATTTATAGCTCCGATTTCGAGCGTCACCTAAATATCGATTCGGTAGCAGATAAGACAAAAGAGCCAGCAAAAGCCCATGATGAAAGATTAAAAAACCACGTAAATACGAAGACCTGTATTCTTCTTAAGCCAACTAATTGGAGGCGAAGATTGAAACGCAAAAAACCCAGCGACTTAATGGACTAAACAGAATCATGCCTTAAGTGTAATATGTACTTCATATTATAAATTCAAAGCAAATGTCTCGCTTGCTAATGATATTTTTCTTTGTGACTGGTCGCAATGGAGACTTAAAATAAAAAAGAAAAAAAAAATTAAAAAAAAAACTAAAAAAAGTAAAAAAACAAAATTTGTTGTTCACTCGATTGAGCAGTTCAGCTAAGACGGGGTTCCTTCAATCCAGATTGTATTGTATACTACAGATGTACATATGTAAATAATATATTTATTTATTTATTTATTTTAATAATCTACAGTACAAATTACCTTAAAGACTTGCCAAATATGTAAAGAAAAGCAAGCCAAATTTCTCGAGAAATAATTTTCTAGAACAACATCACCTTCTTGCGACCTTACAAAGGCTTTGTTTTTCAAACTTCTGCCAAAAAGGGTCGGAATACCGTTAATGTGAGGAAGCTAATGGGTTAAATATTCTACAAAAATATTACTTGTTAAATTTCACTTACATGTCCAAACTAGGTTTTTCGCTCGGATAAGTATTTTAACCGTTTTTCCACACTGGGTTGGAATAATTGCGCACCCGAAATGCCTGTTATGTCTATTGGTACAAATATTATCAATAGTGTTTGCTCAATACCCTGTCTGCCTGACTGCCTGACTGGTTGACATTGAACGGCACACATGAAATCATATAAAGCACAGTTCTGCAATTATGAGCGAACAAATGCGCTTACAAACACAAATAGGCACTAATCGACACAAACACACACAGACAGATAAGCACTAATAGACACACACATTTATGCTTTTGCCGCTCTGTCAACTTAATTGCTTGTTGAAAATGCTGATTCTTTCGTTTGTCGTTGCGTGCAATGAGATTTTGTGCCTCCACTTTGCTAAGTTTTTATTACATTTTGCCCTTTGTTTGTGTTGTCGCACGCCTAAATGCATGCTTCATGTTTTCCACTTTTCTTAGAACTACACACTGAAGTTAATTCAAAGTTTAAAGCGCCCTTTCTGTTTCTTTATTTTGCATTATTCACCTCACTGCTTTCCGCAACTCAACTCTTCCAGCGCTGTGCATTGCTACCTCCTATGTGAGCACACCTTCACCAACTTAAGCAGCTCAGTTTAGTCTTTCAAACCACAGGGCTGCTTTGTCGTTTCTCGGACCGGAGACACATAGTTAAAGCTATCATTTCCAACATTTTCCGGTTATTATTTCTGCCTTGTCTGCTTGCGTTTCTCCACACACACACACAACCGTTTACCTTGCCTCCTCCACCCATTTGCTGCCTTTCATCTTTTCTCTGTAAGGCAGTATGAATTTTTTCTTTTTTTTGTTCGGCACTCACTCACTTCGCTTACTTAATCGACAATATCGTTACTGTTCTTACTTGTTATTGTTGTTGTCATTGTTTCGTGTTTGTGTTTGTGTTCGTGCTCGTTTTCTTTTCATTTACTTTTATGCCATGCATAATCATAAAAGACATTTCACATCATCATGCGTACGTACATGTACACTTGAGTTCAAAATAATGGCAGCGTGACGTGTTGTACAATTTTGACTACTTTTTTGTTTAATATTTTTTTTTAGCATTTTTTTGTTTTATATATTTTTTAAATTTAATTTTTTTTATTTCTTTCATGTACACCTATGTTCAAAATAATAGCAGCGTAACGTGTTGTACAATATTGACTACTTTTTTGCTTAATAGTTTTTTTAGCTTTTTGTTGTTTTATATATTTTTTAAATTGTTTTTTATTTTTTAAATGTACACCTATGTATGTTCAAAATAATAGCGGCGTACATGTTGTACAATTTTGACTACTTTTTTCCTTAATATTTTTTTTTAGCTTTTTTTTCGTTTTATATATTTTTTTTATTATTTTTTACATGTACACCTGTCTTCACAATAATAACAGCCCAATATATTGTAAAGTTTTCACTACTTTTTTTATTTTATTTTTTTAACTATTTTTTATATAATTTTTTGATATTATTTTTTAGTTTTTATTTAGTTTTTGCATATTTTTATGCTTTGTTTTGTTTTTTATGTGTCCAGCTGTGTTCATAATACAACAAAAATTACATAACTCAAAGTGTAAAACTTTGTACAAATTTTAAAAAATTCTGCAAATTTCTAAACAAATTCAAACAAAATTTTAGTCAGTGTTAATTTTTAGGCAGTTTTGTAGTCCATTCAATTTTTTTTTATTATATTTTGGCACTTTAAAGTGGTTGCAAATTCGCTCTGATTTTTGACAATTTTTTTTGCATACGCTTTTAAGCATTTTTTCACATATCGAATGCTTGAAATTTGTTTTATGGAGAAAATTCACAAGACCGCCGGCAAAAAAAAAAATTCTCAAAAATCAATGCGATTTGCGAGCGACTTCAAACTCGCACTTTGTTGTACCAAAACTCAATGTGCTACAAAACTGCGTACCCAGAATTTTTGTAAAATTTCAAAATCGAATTCAAAAATCACTTCAGACCAGCACTTTGTTATACCAAAATTTAATGTGCTATTAAATTGCGCACTCGAAATTTTTTTATGAATTCTAAAAAAAAATTGAAATTTTGGTGAAAAATGTTGTTTTTTTTATAAAGTTTGAAATTTTCAGCTGATAAAAAAATTTGAAATTTTGGTGAAAATAAATTTTTTTTTAAGTTTTTGAGCTTTTTTTTAATTTTTTATAATTTATATATATATATATTCTATATATGTAGTTATTGTTGTAGTACAATATAAACTATATTTTTTTATAAAAACAAAAATAAATAAATTCATGAAATAAACATTAAAAACCTTGCAATTTGTTGCGCTGCTATTATTCTGAACGCAGGTGTACACGTGTGCAGGCAGGCAGTCATATCTCTTTCCGCTTCTCATTAGACGCCTCCTGCTGTCATGTGCCACATTTTGCTATATCCTTCGGTATATTAATAGTAGATGCTTTCACGTATGCTGCTTGTACACCTACAATAGGCACCGAGCTAGAAATTTATTTAATTTCTTATTTTATTTTATTTTATTTTATCTCTTTAGTGTGTGTGGGCATATTTCCACATGTATATACAGAAAATATATACTAATAGATATACCCTCCTCATAGTTCGTACTCCACAGTGTTCAAGTGGTTTCCACCTATGTTATGTCTATCTATGCATATTCTGCCAATAATCATTCCATTCATCTCAGTTTCTTACATAATGCCCGCCTGCATACACACAGACACACTTGTCCATATGCACTTATACATGCACATATTTCACTCGTTGGCCTCCATGTCGCATGCGTGTGTTTTGTTTTTCATTCAATGGAATTTCTTTAGTGCTCTGCTCTATTGTCTATTTACAGACGCATTTCATGACCTCTCATATCACTAATGCCCTTTACGTGAAACGTAGCCGTACGAGTATCATAACTCCTTCCATGCATCAGCCATTCATTGAATTGTTTCTTCTCTGGTCATTATGTGCCCTTCGTTGAATAGTTAACAGCATCGTTTGTCGGTTGTTCAGCTGCCTCCTGTGCTGGTGATAGAATGAAAGGTTTTTTGGGCGGTTTACATTTTCGTTGGCCTATTTTGGTTACGATTCGCATGAAAGCGCTTTTTATTCGTTTCGTTAGTGTCTGATGTTTCAAGATGTTGTTTTAACTTCCTTAAAGAATCGAAGTACTTGGTCAAAGCTGCATGTGGGTATATAAAAATGTGTAAGAAATTATTAATAAGGGCTGACAGCTGTTAGAGGAGATGTTTGAAGAATTAAAGCTGGGTTTTAATTATATTTAATTTTATTTTCTTAAATCTATGATAACAAAACGCGACAGACTAAAGATAGAAAATGACTTAACGGTACGACTTAAAAGTAGTTTTCTATTTGCAATTTATTTAGTCGCTGACATGACAGGTATATCCTAAAAACTAGAGGCATACAATTTTAAAATTAAATTTTTAAAATTTTTAAATTTAAATTAAACAAAAAAATCAAGTGAATGGCTGATTTAAGGTAGTAGTCTGGTCAAATATAAAAAAATACTGTTTGACGAGACTACTCCTTTAAAGCAGATCTTACAGATTAAAAATATTTTCTTTTATTCGCGATTTTATTACACTCTCGTGCGTTACATTATAGAAGCATGGGCGCAATAATTGGCTGTTACCACATGAACCTAGAATCGATTTTCTAACACTCCAGTGAAGTTCAAAGCACAAACCCTTAAATTCAAATATTCGCTTAAAGTCAGAGCGACAAAATATTTCAGAACACCTATTGTAAACAGGGACTTATCATTACATAACAGCTTCAATTGCAGTGACAAGCGAGTCAGATACTAAGTTTACATTCAGGTGTTTTGTATTATTTAGTTGATGAGTTTAGTTATAAAGTTATTAAGTACTCTACTACTTTAAAATTATGGCTGCCAACAATGACGTGAGTGCTCTGAATACTCACGCAAAAAAAGTTACCATGAAATGGCTTAATTTGAACTCTAGCGATTAGCCACGGAAATAGCAGTATTCCACCAAAATATTTGCCTACCCTTTTTTTCTTGAAATTCATAAAAACGAATTCATTTCTAAAAGTGCCACATGCATGTAAATATACAAATATTCCACCAGGTATTTGCAAAACAGATTTCACGCTAAGCTACGGAAATAATGTTATAAATACCCATTTACTGTGAGCGTCAAAAGAAAGTGTACACCAGTTATTGATAAGTTTTGACTATTTATTTATGTTTTAATTTCAAATTACTTTTTTGTAAAAATGTAGTTCATACTGAAATGAAAACCATATAAGGTAAAGTTTAAAACTTTTTAGAAAATTTGCAAAAATTCGGCAAAGTTTCATTAGAATTTCAAACTTTTTACGCAGAATTTTTAGAAAATCTTCGGGTATACAGTTTTATTGCCTTTAGAATTTTGGTACCATTAAATGGAAGTTTTAAGTCTTTCAAAAATTGTGCTGATTTTAGAAAATTTTTTCTGCTGACGGTGTTGGCTGTTTTGTTCCATATACAAAAAAATGTGGAGTTAAATGGAGAAAATGCACAAGACCCCATGCGAAAAAAATTCTGAAAAATCAGTGTGCTTTTTGAACTACTTGAAACTTGCATTTTATTACACCAAAATTCAATGATCTATGAAACTGCATACACAAAATTTTTCTAGAAGTTTTGAGTACAAATTCTAAGTAAAAAGTTTGAAATTTTTATGAAAATTGTCGAGTTTTTACAAATGTTATACAAAGTTTGAAACTTGAAATGACATAAGAAAAATTGTATGATGTATAAAATTCCAAACTTTTTGAAATTTTTATGAAAAATTTGGCGAATTTTTACAAATTTCATACAAAGTTCGAAACTTTACTTCAAATGGGTTTTGTTGTAGCATGAATTGTATTTTCATAAAAGAATAACTGATATTAAAAACAAAGAAAATTAATAGTTAAAAGTTATCGATATCTGTTGTACACTTTCCTTTGACATTGATTGTATATACCTACACATTTCCACACATAAATGCTACCCGACCGGATTATTGCGGATATTTCAAATAAAGTTCTTTGAAACAAACAAATAAATAAACTAATCAAGCGTCAGCGGAATTTCATATGTAGAGCAGAAAAGTTCACAAGTATCAACGGTAAGCCATAAACGAATATACTGGCGCTGCGCCAAAAACAAGAAGAACAAATGTTAATAAACAAAATACCAAAGCGAGGAAGGCCTATGAATTGGGGAACAGGCATACCGCCTGATTGCCAATAAGCAAACCTGTACAAATACCTGTGTTGGTATGTACACATACTACATTTGCTGGCATATTCAAGCAACTACTGAAAGATAAACAAAATATCTATTTGGCCACCGCCGAGTGTTGCGTATACGCCATGACGCACAATCGTACGTATGAAGTCAGCAAATGCTGTTATAAAAATTTCATATTATTACTTGCTGGCTGTTTTGCAATCGCACTAAAGAAAATAAGTAAGTTTACTTTTGCTGCACACACACACACACACACATACACATATGGACTTGGAATAGTACATTCATGCGCATGTATGCATCATACATCTGTTTGCATATTTGTTTAGAGATCAATCGAAAAATGGAATCATACTTGAATGTTTTTTTTTTGTTTTGCTTATTTTCTGCTGCTTTCTGCTTTCTAATATTTGCTTTGATTTCGATAAACTTTGAACCGCTTAGTGAGTGTGCCGTGCTGGCTGATACTCGTAGCTGCCGACTGCGCTTGGTTGCTGCAAGGCACACAGCCGCCTAAAGTTTGTGGCACAGCATATGCCATAGACATATTCAAATGCCAATGTGTATGGCATGTTGCGAAAGCTTTTCAATTGAGTGGAGTTGGCCGTAAAGTAATGGTTGCCTCCTGGCTCCTACCTCCTGTCCCGCTGGCCCTGTTGCTGGATGGCAGCACATGTTGAATAAGCTCTTGGCTGGTACTCCTTGTCGTAGCTGCAGATAAATACTCACACGCAGGCAGAATCTTTCATGAATAAATTTCAAAAATAATTTAGTTGGAGTGCATTTAACTATGTATGTGTATGTGTGTGTGTGTGTTTGAGTGCGTGTGCGCTCGCAAATGTAAAGTTTTGAAAATATTTATTTGTGGCAATCGAATCTGTTTGTTCTTTACATACTTTTTCATCTACTTTTAAGTGCAAAAATAGTTTACTTAGTCATGATTTTATGATGTCACTCGTTGTTGTTGCTAGAAAAAGTCAACATCGCAAAACTATGTACTTACAAAATTCAGCATAAAGCTTCAACTAATGTGAACACATTGAGGCATAAAGTGAAGAGCAATAAAGTATCCAAAAAACAAGGAAAAACCAACAGAACTTTAAATGAAACCGGAATTCTATAATATTTTCTTGATTTTTAAAAATTGCAATACTGGTTACGAAGAGCCACCATTGACGTAATATTGATACAGGATCGGATCTTCAGATATCTATAGTAAAATTCTGGTCACTTAACGGTTACTGGTATGTCTGTTTTTGATAAAAGGTTTCTGCAAGTCCATTCAATGCACAATTAGAGGGTTAGTCGGTTTTAGAAAAATGTTATACAGAAAAATTTTACAGATAAAAAACCTTTTTTTAAATAATTTTATATATTACTAGCTGTACCCGGCGCGCGTTGCTACGCCAACAACTAAAATAAATTTAAGAAAAAAACTTTAAAGAAAAATCAGTACACAAATATTCAATTCATTATAAACCATTTTATTGGTTTTGTTTATTTCGAAAAAATCGGTTGAACGGGGCAGAAGTCGCTACTCTGCCGCGCCAACTGGTGGCGAGTGCCATCAATGAGCATATTCTACAAACCTTCTCCGTGGAAAAATACATATATATATTAATGTTTATAATAATCGGTCCAGTAGTGTTTGAGTTCATCGAGAACATACAGACAAACATTCATTTTTATATATAAAGAAGATGTATAGCTTAGAGGCGTTTACACCTTTTTTGGTGATTTGCCGAGCTCCTCCTCCTAGTTGTGGCGTGCGTCTTGATGTTGTTCCACACATGGAGGCAACTATATGTAGTTTCACGCCGACTGCGAGCGGCAGGTATTTTCCTTGTTATGAGGAGATTTTTCACGGCAAATATACACTCGAAGGGTTGACATTGCCTGCCGAGGGGCGTCCGCTATTGGAAAAAAACTTTTCTATCATTTAATGTTTCCTGCCGAAATCGGGCAATTCCGAATGGTAGTCAAGCAGCAACGTATTTGACTATTTTTTTTAGTTTCATTTATTTTTGTTTCATTTATTATTTTTTATTTAATTGCTGTAAACTTATTTTAAGTTCTTTCATTTTGTTTCAGTTTTTATTTTAACTTTATTTTATTTCATTTACATTTTTTTGTACTGATATTGGTATTTTTATTTGAATAAATGTTTTTATTTGTTTTATTATTTATAATATTTTTATTTATTTTGTTATTTATAATAGTTTTTTTATTTTATTATTTATAATATTTTGTTATTTGTAACATGTTTTTTTAGTTTTTATCTTACGTTTCCTCACCCACTGCTTTTCATTTATTTGGTTCTTTATTACGTTTTATTTATTTTTATTTATGTTTTATTTCAACCTCTATTTATTTAATTAAATTTGCCCTTTAGTTTGACTTTTTTCTATTTCTCTCTTTTTTATTTTGATTTTTATCATTTTATTTCCTTTGTTATTTTATATAATTTCTTAAAATTTAATTTTAATTCTTTCATTAATTTTAATTAATAATTTTTTTTATTTCAATTTGTACCTTTTTTAATAAAAATATTTTTATTTAATTTAATTTACATTTATTTTATTTTAATTTCAGCTTTTTTTAATATTTTTATTTTTTAACTCCCGTTTCATTTTCTGCTCATTTTTTTATTTAATTACTTAAAATTAAATTTTAGTTCTATTAAATTAGTTTGGTTTACTTTACTTTTATTTTATTTAATACAAATTTTGTTATTTTAATTTGTGCCTCTTCTTAATAAAGGTATTTTCATTTGTTAATGTAATTCATAATGCATATTCATTTAAATTTTTCATTTTTTTTATTCTTCTTTATATATTTATTTCTTCATTGTATTGTTTTATCTTTTATGTTACGGTTTCTATTCTGCTCGCTTTATTTATTCATAATTTCTTTCAGTTTTTATTTAATTTTGTTGTGTTTGTGTTTATTTAAACTTTAGTTCATTAAATTAAATTTACTTTTAGTTTTAATTTTTTATATTTCCTCTTTGTTTTTGTTTGTTTTATGTTATCATTGTATTTCACTGTTCTTATTTTATATAATTTCTTAGAAATTGATTTTAATTCTCTCATTAACTTTTATGTGTTATTTAAGTTCATATAGTTTTTCTTTATTTCATTTTGTTGCATTGTTTAATAAAAATACTTCTACTTTTTATTTAATTTTATTTCTCCATTAATTGGTTTCCTACAATTTTGGTTTTGTTTTTCGCTTTACTTTTTTATTTCTACCTTTTTTGGATTTTGTGATTTATTTTTATAAAATTTAACTTTTTCTATTTTGCTCGTTTTTATTTGTCTAATTTGTTTTTTGTTTTTTTATGTGTATAATTTTTTTTAGCTAATGATACCTTATCATAAAAGCCACAGAAGCCGTCTCCTAATAAATAAATTAATAAAAGCCATTAGTATTTGGCCTGCGTACACATAAAAACGCACAAAAATTCAGTTTCTGTTAAAAATACTTTTTTTGTTTGACTTGCTGAGAATATTTAAATGCAAATACATGCCAATACACCAGCAGCTGCCATGACTTGCGATCTGCGGGCAGCAACTGCATTCATTTTATGAGCCAACAATGCCAGCATTTCAAAAATATTCCACAAATATTGCCAAAAATTAGCCAACCGAAACTTCGTACGGCCGCGTGGTATTCAGCTGGGCAGCCTGTGAGTCAGTTGGCTTGCCATGCAAACAATGCAAAGCATTGGTAAATAGGGCGTAGCACATACATACATACGTAGCGGCGTATACGAAGCAAGTTTGAATAGAAGTTTGTTTGCGCAATCGGTTATTGCAGCAGTTCATTATGCCGTAGCCGATACCAATACAAAATGCTGCTGCTGAACGCTGTAAAAATCATATTGATCGAATGCGCAGAATATAAAAGTAGTGCCCTGTGGGGGAAATCTAACAATATGCGTATGTATGTATAACAAACTCAACTTCTAGTGAAGTTAAAATCATGTCCAGTTGGCGTTCTTTCTCGTCTCCATATAGACAGAGAGAGGATGAGTTTTAAACGGAAACTCCTAGAGGTCCGATTGCCCTGGCCTTCTTTGCATACTTTTTTCGATAGTTCGGCAGTACCAGTGCCAGTTTTCACAAATTTGATCTGATCGCTATCACTTTTGCGGTAGTCAAATTCTACGAAATGTAAAAAAAATCGCAATGATTGATAGAGTAAAGTATTTCGTGGCATGCTGGGGAGTGCCGGAGAGTACTCTTTGTAAGTTATGAACCCACTTTGAAACTCATAAATTAATTTTTTGTTACACATTAACTCCCTCTGACGACAGATGAGGCGCGTAGTCAATCGCATTAGGTGAAATGGAACTAGTTTTGAGCAAGAAACTTATTTCATAAGTTGATATGCTCCTCCCTACTGGGCACCCATATGTGCTTGGATGTGTTATCACGCATTATGCGCTGTCAGCACTGCATTGCAGCAAACTGATGCCCAACAAATCAATGGGAAATAATGAACATAGGGGTAGACATGGGCGTAGTAAATTTCAGCACGAAGGCTGCTTCACCGGTCTCAGAATATGCAGCAGGCTGTTAAAAACTTGTGCTTTTCCGCCGCAGCAATCTGAGATGTGCACAGGAGAATGGAAAGAATGGCAAACCCTTTATTTGGCACTAGTTTTATCTAAGTTATCATATTTCCATGGAAAAAGTAGGTAGCAAATGTTTGTTTACCCATCTGAGCATTTCCTCCCTTCCACCATTCATGCCACCAAAAGCTTACTTTGATGTATCGCAGTTTAGTAATTTTCTAATGCACACGTACACACGAACAAACACCCAAACACCTTCACACAACCCCATAATTTCGATTGTTTATTCGCAACATTCGCTTAATTAGTTTCGGTGATAGCAAACAACAAAAACAGCGTCAGTAGCAGCAGCATCATAACAAAGCGTGCCATCATTGTTTCTCCCATTGATGCTTTGACATTTGTGATACACTTACGCAAGCATATGCATGTATGTGTGTATGTATATTTGGCAAATATATCAATAATATTATTGTTTGTTTACAATCAAAATATTATCATAATCTACTAATTATGCAAGGCACGACTCACTAACCAGGCAAACATCAGCGATTACACACACACACTCATATGCACATGGATAGAAACATGCTTATAGCAGGAAATAAAAATTGCATACATATACATTTACAACAACAACAATATATAATAAAAATATCAACACAAATTTCGCTTACTATCCCAAGTATGCGTGTGTATGTGTGAGACTGTGTGTTTGTGGTGGGAGTAGCCTCTGTCCGCAATTGCAATCTGATACACACCAATTAATGTGCGTCTGTGTTAGTAATTATATAACGCATTTGACAAATAACAGCACTGGCTAAAACAATGCAACGAAAGCCGTCACACACACAACTCAGGCGCACTCACCCAAACAAACGCGTACACATTAAAGCCAATTTCGCTGAATGAATATTTAAAGTCACAACTAACTCATGCGAGCGGTGAATGTGTGCGCCTGTCTTTTGTGTTGCTGTATGTGTATGTGTACGTATGGGTACGCTTTGTTGGCACTGTATGACCTCATGCATTGATTGTTTCGCGCAAATCGCTTGTGCGGTTAATTGAATCTTTGATATTTGCATAATTATAATCATTACTCGTCAGCTGAAATGCAAAGAATCGAAATCTCAATGCAACAGAAATTGAATGAAAACATTTGACACTAAATTAACGTTGTTCAATGATGAAAGGCTTTAATTTGAATGCAATTGTTAAAGCATTTACTTAATAGTGCGGAGTTGAAGAAATTTTGTCTTGGTGGATTTATAGTACTGATGATGCTAATAAAAATAAAAAAATACTGAGTTGTGAAAGAAAATTTATAACAAATTGTTGATGGATGCATTCAGCCTCAGCAGTTATTGGCGAGTTTGGAAGATGACATATACGTTTTCACAGATTCAAATGCCAAATACACTTAGAACGCATATTATCGCACCTACAGCTAACATTATAGGCAATGTTTTCATGTAAAAAATTGTAAAACAAAAATTAGAAACTATATAAAAAAAATTGTATTACATTGAATATTTTTCTTTTTTTTTTGTATAACAAAACTTTGTTAAAATTAACAAAATCAATTTGATGAAATAAATTTAATAAAAAAAGTTTTTATTCAAAATAATTTTAGCAAAAAAAATTGTATTTAAATTATAAAATTTATGTAATTAATGAAAAAACTTAATTTTATCAAAAATTTCGTTTTTTCGTCTCATGGGCTTTAGTTAGACATATACGAATTTTATATAAAAATATTTTAAAAATTCTAAAATTTATAAAAAAACGTTTAGAGCTTCCTCCATTAAATCTTTTTCTTTTACATAACAAAGCTTTGTTAAAATTTCATAAAATAAATTTAATATAAAAATTGTTAACTCAAAACAATTTTATTAAAAAAAAATTAGAGAATTTATAAAAACAAATTTTTTACATTGAATATTTTTGTTGAACATAACAAAACTTTAATTAAAATTTATAAAATAAATTTAATAAAACAAATTTAATGAAGAAAATTTTTAATAAATAATAAATAAATTTATTAAAATAATTAAATAATAATAATTAAACCTAAATAATTTTATTAAAAAACATTTTATTAAAACAAAATTTTAAAATTTGTTTAATTAATGAAAAAATGTAATTCAATCAAAAACTTTCGTTTTGTCGCCTAATGAGTTTTAGTTTAGATAAAAAACACTATATATAAAAAAACTTTTTAAATTATAAAATTTATGAAAACAATTTTATTAAAACAAAATTCAATATTTTTTAATTAATGAAAAAATTTAGTTTAAAAGTAAACTTTTAATAAATAAATAATAAATTTATTAAAATAAATTTAATAAAATAAATTTTATAAAGTACATTTAATAAAAAAAATTTTATCCAAAATAATTTTGTTAAAAAATTAATTAAAAAATTCATTCAAGTAATGAATAAATTCGATTTCAAAATTAAATTTATAATAAATAAATAATAAATTTATTTAAAAAAATTTAACAAAATAAATTTTATAAAGTAATTTAATTAAAAAAATGTTTATCCAAAATAATTTTATTAAAAAAATATTAAATTCATTTAATTAATGAAAAGTTTAACTTAAAATTAAATTTATAAACAACGTGCCGAGATTGATTGATTCAGTCGCTTCAAAGACGGCGATTTTAATGTTGACGACCGTCCGCGAGAAGGAAGGCCAAAAACCTTCGAAGATGCTGAATTGGAGGCATTGCTCAATGAGGATCCGTGTCAAACGCAAGAAGAACTTTCTTCAGTATTAGGAGTTACTCGCCAATCCATTTCTAAGCGATTGCATGCTTTGGGAATGATTCAGAAACAGGGAACTTGGGTTCCTTATGAGTTGAAACCAAGGGATGTTGAACGTCGTTTTTTCGCCTGTCGCCTGTGAACAACTGCTCCATCGCCAAAAAAGGAAGGGTTTTCTTCAGCGCTTCGTGACGGGTTATAAAAAATGGATTCATTACAGCACTCCAAAGAAAATAAAGTCATGGGGACTGCGCGGTCATGCTTCTACGTCGTCGCCTCTGCCGAATATTCACGCTGCGTGGGTTATGCTATGTATTTGGTGGGACCAAATTGGTGTTATTTACTATGAACTGTTAAAACCAAGCGAAACCATCACAGGGGAGCGGTATCAACTTCGGTGAAACAGAGACTCCGCCCTCTGTTCCGACTAGGAACGATGCTAAATTTTAACGTTACATAATTTTTCTTTTTTGTTTTAAATTTATTGTCGAGGAAAAAAAGAAGGCCGGCTAATCAATTTTGATGGCATTTCCAAGGAGTTAAACAGCCATCATGAAGCAGTCTTAAAGCATTGAAAATATTTCTCTATTTTTCTGCTCCAGCGAAAACAATTTATTGTCCTTGGAGCATTAAAAGAAAATAAATCAGAATATTGTTAAACTCATTTTGTATCTGCAGGTTTTTCTTTGCGCTGGAGGGCAGCTTTTTGTAGTTTGCTTCCCAAACGACTGCCATTAAATCAACCGAAAACCAAAGTAGTTCGTAGCCAAATGGAGGGAGCCTTTTAATTTAAGAAAAATGATTTTAATACATTTTTGAAGTGAAACTTCTTAGGCGTCGATGGACAAGCGAGTAGGGAGAGTAAGATTTCAAGGCCATGCATTTTGGGCATTTTCGTTCCGCGAGAGAGACAAAAACGATGTAACGTAGAGGAAAAGGAGAGAGATAGAGTTATACCTTATATATATCTTAGGTACACTTTAGGCTATTTTTTCTGAGTTGCTAATTTCTAGTGAGAAATAACACTGCCTACTTTTGGCGCTTGTTTGTTGGTGCGAACTTCTTGGAAATATATTTTTGGTGCCTACCTTTTCGCGTTATATTTCCTTCGTGGCTATTGCTTGGGGCGTTTTTTGGTCCCAATTTTTTGGGTTTTTTTTTGTGCCTAGCGCTTATTTCCGTTTCCTGGCTAGTGCTTATGCGTACTGTAAAGTGCTATCCATTCCGGCGTCAGATTTAGTGGTATTGCCTTGCCGTAATTTGTGCCGTTGCTGTGGTCCTGGAATCACTGCGTTTGTGCGGGTGATAAACGCTCGGAGTAGTGCGCGTTATTGGCACGGTTTGTGTCCGGCGTTTACCTACACCGGTTGACCCTTCTCCGTTTTTTGTCAATTTTGTCTATTTGTATTCTCTGCAAATGTTGTGAATTTATTTAGATGTATATTCTTTCTCTCTCTCTCTCTCTCTCTCTCTCTCTCTCTCTCTCTTTCCCTCTCGGGTCTCTCCCTCTTTCTTTATATGCTTTGAAAGTTTCACTTCTGTTATGTGTACTCCGCTACTCGCATTTTTTTTATAAGTTTTCTGAGTATGCAGTTTTATAGCTCATTAAATATTAGTAGAACAAAGTACAAGTTTCAAGTGACTAAGTAATACCGTTGATTTTTAATCCATAAAAAGTGCGGACTTGATTTTCTTTATGTGGAAGAAAAATCCTTTGCTTGTTCAAAAGACAATATTGTTCTATATTTGTGACGGCAGAAAGTTAACAAAATTCTGATTCAATAGCTGATCGTATTGTCTTTCGTTTGGTGTCCATATTAGTATCATAAAGTGGGTACAATTTTTTGAAGATTTAGCTTTTTGGAATTATAAGGTCCATAAAAATTGACTTAAATTAATTAAATTGATGGGAAAATTAATGAACTGGATATGAAACATTACCATATAAAATCTACTGTTTTACGAGCGTATGAAATTGTTCTTGAATAACGTTTAGTGTCGCACGCTTGAAATTTTCTTGATTTGTAAGTAAAATTAAGTTAAATCGAAGATCTCCATTTCCAAGTATCCAATTGCAACAGATTCGATTAAGTGGAGCTAATGTAATTTCCCAGCACTCCTTCATACTTCAACTAAAACAAAATGTTAAAATGAATGCAATAAACATAGCATCATCACTTCGAATGCCATATTAAAAGGGATGCGAGCCATTAAATGAACCACTCAACAAGCGGATAAGCTTAAAAAATAAATAGTAAGTAATATTTACAATGCTCGTACAAGGAATGCTGGCTGCTAAATCTAAATAGAAATATGCGCGAAGGCTATCAAATCAACTTCAGAGCGCGCGACCAACTTCTACAACTCGAAAGAGCCATAAATGAAGTAAAGTGTCCAGGAGTGGAGTGAAAGCAAGAGGAGAGCTTGGAGTGTGAAGCATTGAAATAAAACTCGACTGCTTATCTGTTGGCTACTTTTAGCAAGAAAGTAAGTGCAGCGTCAAATATGTACGAATGTATTGAAACAAAATAAATCGAATGTTTTCCACCAAGCTGACGGCCTCCGTTGCGAAAAGCGAATAAAATCTAGCATAAGAAATGCGAAAGCTGAGAATGAAGGAAGGAAGGGAAGGGCACAAAGTGATGGCAAGCAATAGCCATCAACGCTTTTTCGCTGCATAATTAGTTTACGGAAAACTTTTATCTTCCTACTGCCACTGCTGGTGCTGCTGCTGTTGCTAATCTCGACGAGCTTTACGCCAGTGGGGCGAAAATATGGAAGTGTATAAAAAATATATGAAATATAATGTAATAAAAAAGTAAAGTCAAATATTTAATGACTACAAAAATAAAAGAATAAAATACACTCCAATGTAGTACACTTGTAAGGCCAGGCCAGCAACGCCAGTGCCCAGCTGTGAAAAGCTGTAATCAAAGACGTCCGCCAGTCAGCAGCTCTCACATTTGGCGCCTTGTAATGAGATATTTTTCCTTTTGATTTGTTTTTTTATTTTATTTTTTGTTTTCTTTAATTCAGTTTTTCTTTTTTGCTTTTAATTTTCCTTTTATCGAGCCTCACTGGCACGCTTAAAATATTTTTCAATTTTAATTCCTTCCGCCTTTCATGTATACAAATCAAGCAGAGTTCGTCGAGTGAGCGCTAACAAAAGAGCCGTGCAAATATTGAATGACTGTAAGTCTAAAGGAATGGCAGCGCTAGGCGGAAGCTGAGTTTATTAATTTTCGAAAAAAGAGAAGAAAGAGACGAAAAAAACAAAAACAAATTGTAAATACGTGGAATGAATGATATCTAATTACTTTTCAAAGTGAAGTTCGCAGAAAAATTGCCAAATGATTGGCATTTGATTAAAGAAGCAAAAATTCAAATCTAAATAAAAAACAATTTTTATTACCGTTGTCATTGGTTTATTGGATTTCAAATAGAGCTATTAGCTTAAGGCCAGTGAATTGAGTCGAAAGAGCGAGAGAGAGAGAGAGTGGGCAATATGGAAAGAGAGAGGCGCGGGTGTGTGAGAAGGCGCAAAAAATGGTGGCAAGTAGACTGCAATTAGGTGTATGAGTTATTACATTTCCGGGTACAATAGAACTTATAATCGAATTCCTATTAATGATATTTTAGAAGTCCGCTTGAAGAGCTTGATAGCTTAGGAATTTGAAAAAACCTTGCGGTTTTTGGAATTTGTGCGTAGTTTTCCCTTTAAGAGATAAGATCAGAATGCACGGCGCATTTTTTTAATTTGAAATCCCTATAAGTCGGCTAAGAAGTGCAAATATTTCTTAAGTGAATGAAGCGATAATAAAAAGTGGGTTCGTTTCCACGACAGTCGGTTCTACGTTACCGAAACGAACCGGATTTATGTATATCCGGCCAAGGACAGTCACTCCAGCAGCATTCCCCGTATGTAAGTATGGGGAATGTTTATGTTGCTCCAACAACAACAATAATAAAAAGTTAGCACAACTTTCAATTCTGAATGAAAAGAATTAGCGGAAGGCACTTAAACTGTCTATGCAGAAATAGTATGTCGTTATTATTATTTTGAGCTCGAATTGTTTTTGGCTTCGAATGAAAGAGTTATACATACAGTTGAGCGACTCCAAGGCAGAAATGGAGTTATTGCAGCTAGTTTTTCTAAAGAAGAACTTAAAATAGGTGCTTTTCTTAATTTTTACCATACAAAATAGCAAATGGTGGCAGATAGATTTTGCGATTGTTGCCAGCTAAGATAAGACACCTTGAGGGTTCTGAACAACGCTCTTTTCTATTGATAAATTGTCGCGAAACTTAAGTTGTGGGGTAACACACCAAATGGAATAAGCTAGGATATGCTCGGAAGCCGACTTTTTGGGATACCTCCAGAAGTTCAGGTAAAAGATTAGCCATCTGCTACTCAATGCAGTAAAGACAAAAAATAAACAGAATACTACTTATTTGGTGCGTAAAATTTGGACTCTAAATAATTAAAAATGCAATCAGAGAAATTAAGAAATTCTTAAAATACACAAAATACTGTTTTGGTGTTAAAAAAATACAAATAACTTAAAAATTGATTTTAAAGTTAATCAGGCGCGCAACCATGAATAAAAAGTTAAATAAATAATAATAAAATAAATAAATCATAATAAAATAAAAAAAATAATAAAATTAAAAAAAAATAATAATAAAATAAAAAAATAATAAAATTTAAAAAAAATAATAAAATAAATAAATAATAATAAAATAAATAAATCATATCAATAAAAGAAATAAATAATAATGATTAAAAAATAATAAGAGCGCGACGAACTTTAAAGTTTTAACATTTTTATTTTTGAATTTTAAATTTTTTATTTACTTTTTTTTATTTTTAATTTTTGTTTTATTTATTTATTGTTTTATCTTATCTTTTATCTTTGAATAAAAGAAAATTTAAATAAACAAAAATTTTGAGTAAACAAAATTCGAATGGAAAAAAAGTTCAGATAAAAAACAAAATTTCAAAAAAAATTTTAAATTATTTAAATCATAAAATTTTAAATAAAACAAAATATTTAAAATTATTTAAATCATACAATTAAAAAAATTAAAAAATAATAATTTTTAATCATAAAAATGTTTAAATAAAAAAAGTTGGAAATTAAAAAATTTTAAATATAAAAAACATTTTAATAAAAAAAGGGTATAAAGTTTGTTATAAAATAAAAAAATTCTAACGCATAAAAGAATTATAAAACAAATTTAATAAAAAAAAATGTTAAATAAAAAAAAATAAAATCAAAAAAAAAATAATTAGTTTAAATATAATTATTGAAGAAGTACGGTCCAATGATATCTCCAGCCCATCAACCGCACCAAACTGTGACCTTTTCGGGATACATTGGTAGCTCTTGCAATTCTTCTGGCCGATCTTCACTCCAAAATCGACAATTCTGCTTATTTACGTACAAATTGATCCAAAAACGAGCCTCGTCGCTGAACACAATTTTTCGATAATAAGTAGATCTTAAACTTTCTTAACAGAACACGCATTTTTATAATAAAATTCAATGATTTGCAAGCTTTGTTCGTTTGTAAGACGATTCATGGTTAAATTGGAGGCCAAACTGAAGATGTTTGACAGTGAAACAAAACACGAAACTTTCGTCAGCTGTTTAAACCAATTGTTTAAAAAGATAATAGCTAAAAAATCACCCTTTATATCGAATTTTAATTCAATAAAATTAGGTTTAAAAAAAATGTCGAACATTTGTATAACTGTTACAAAAAATCGTATGTAATGTTTCAAAAAATCTTACTACCATGCAAAATAAATTGTTAAAATGTCAAGATAACTCGACCAATCACCATATTTTCGAGAAGTGCGTGTTTAAAATTTTCGCACCAGACTGCGAAGGGTTAGACCAAATTTCAAGTTAAAAGTATTTAAACATTTCTCCCCGCCCTTCATGCTTCCAGTATTTCATATTAAGGGCATCATTTGATGGCATATTTTACAAAAAAAACAAAAAAAAAAAAAACATTTTTTGAAATTTCTCTTCCACCAAAATTCAAGTTACAAATAGTTAGGCACTTCTCCCACCTTTATCTTGCCAGTATTTCATATTAAAGGCATCATTTTATGGCATCTTTTATACAAAACAAAAAAACGATTTTTTGAAATTTCTCTTGCACCAAAATTCAAGTTAAAAGTATCTAAACATTTCTCCCACCTTCATCCTTTCAATATTTATACAAAAAAAATATTTTTTTTTTTTAATTTCTGTAGTAGGCTAACCACCCTCGTTGTAACAAATTCAAAATAAAATGTCTCTGCTCAAATCACACGCAAACGTCTCCTTTATCTGCCTTAAATCAGTCATCAATTTTGTGAAGCCATGCATCATATTTACTCAACCATTCATAAATATTTCCAACCATCATTCAATACATGAAAGAGTTCATCTATTCAATATTTTTATGTTCTCCAGAAAGTTTTCTTTATTGTTTAATTTTTCTGCATGGTTTCAGTACACCAATCAGGCCAAGCATACACCCACACACACACACGCACTCGCTCGTTGTTGAGTAAACTATGCATGGCATGCCCTTGCCTCCTCCCATCACACATTCCATCTTACCGCCTTCCTCCTGCCACAACAGACAAGTACAAAGGGCCTTGCCTCCACCGCTTCTATTATGTGTGTTTGTGTGTGTGATTATTGTGTTGTGCTTCCATTACCCGCTCATTCTATCATTGTGGCTCTTCTCGCTGCATCGCTGATTTTTCATTACATTTAGTAAAAATTTTGCTATAAAAATAGCTGGAGATGAAGCGCGCCAACAGTGCTATGCATTTTCAATTTTCCTCTTTTTACTGCCGCCACATTCGACATGATGATGGCCGGGAAATGCATTTTTCATAGCCTTTTCATGGCATCATAAATTTTCAAATTTCCAATTTTGCACCGAATTGTATTGAACACTTACACATAGACACACACACGCACAGCATGCTGAGTGCTCGTGTTCATGTATAAATGTATATCTGATTAGCTTACATGCGGATGTGTGTGTGTAATTTAATGCTTGTGTGTTTGAATTAACTCAGCATTTCACACATTCCTCTGAATAAACAAAGAATCGAAAATTTGGAAGGAAATTTAAATACTGGCCCAGTTTGTTTATGCAGTTGCTTGTAATTAGCACCGGCAGCTACTGACTGTGGCTAACATTGCTTAGCCGCATTGTTTATTATTGTGCAGAGCACGCAAGCACACATACACTCATATTGGCCGCCGGCCGCTAACTTTTCATTTGCTGTGTTTATTTGTTGTGTCTTGAAATATTTTTTGTGGTGAGACTTTGCAGCAGCTTTCCCACTTTTTTCGGCAGCTTCCCACTTCACGTATGCATGCGTTTTTCGCCGTGTAATTGCTTACCTAAAGGCAATAAACAAATTTTGAGAAATGTAAGAATTTTAGCTTTTGAAATATTCAGAAATTTTCTACGTTCCGCATTATAAAATGCGTACTTTGTGGCGTCAGAATTTCACACTGTGAATTTTGGTTCTTTTCAAATGCTGTTTCGGACTCTCATTTTGTAAATATACAAATGTACATTTGTTTGTATGTATGTATATTAGTGCATTCACCGTTGCATCTGGTCGAGTCGGCTGGCCCTCTTGAGATTTTACAAGGCAGTTCAACTGCAGAATTTGCTGTAATAAATATCAAAATTAGAAATGAGGTAAACAATTTTCCTGGTGTCTGTCCAGAATACATCAGCGGCATCTGTTTAACAGATTTACGATTTTTACGAAAAAGTAATTCTCTACGACATGTTTTGATTTTTCAACCGGTGAAGTGCGTCACTATCAAAAGGCTCCATAATTTACTCTATGAAAGCTTTATTTAGATAAACAAAAGTGATTCGGAGTTCATTAGAGGCAGAACGAAAAGAGGCCTGCGAGTTCTCATTCAGTAGGAAATTTTCAAAATTTGTGATAAATTAATGGGTAAAGCAATTTTCTTTGTATTTTCGGAAAATTCAGCTCAAAGTTAAAATTATAAACGAAGAAAAAATTACGAATAAATAAAAAATTGCAGTTGGACAAAAACTAGAACTACAATTAAAAATGAAACATGAAAAGCTCAATTTAAAATTAAAACTAAAATTGAAATTGCAAATAAATTAATAATAATAGTAACATTAATTTTGAAAATACACTGAAAATTAAACTAATAATTTAATAAAATATTTAAATTTAAACTAAAAATTGAAAATAAAACTAAAATTAAAATTCACAATACGACTAAAAGTAAAGTAAAACTGTAAATGAAGTTAAATAAAATTAAAATAAAATTAAAACTAAATTAAAAATAAATAAATATTAAAATTGAAATTGAATAAAAATGAAAAATTATAATATAAATAAAAAATAAAATTATATTCTAAGTAAAATAAAATAAGTTTTTAAAATTAAATTTAATACTAAAACTGAACTTCAAAATAAAATTCATAATAAAACCAAAATTGAAATTTAACTTTAAATCAAAATATTAAGTAAAATATTTTTTATATTTCATATTATAATAACAAATAATTAATTCGGTGTTTTTGTTAAGTAAAAAAATTATTCAAAAACAAAATTGGATGATTAATTTTGCGCCACCTTGTACATATTGAAGCGCGTAAATGCCAGAATAAAGATTCTCATCAATGAAAGCATTTTGTTCTTTTTGTATAGGTGTTTTTTTTAGAGGCTAGGTTTTCAAGATGAAATAAAATGTATATGATTTAATGTTATGGCCAAGAATTTAGCTTTATCACAAAGATAAGGGTTTGCCATTGTGTTTTAAAAATGATACCCATTCAACCAAATGTGAGCTTCATCGCTGAACAAAATTTTATTCGATGCGTCGCGCGAACCGAACCATTATTTTCGTAATAAATTTGCACGATTTGCAAACGTTGTTCAGGTGTAAGACTATTCATTATGAAATGGCAAACCAAACTGAGCATAAATCAAGTGGCAGCTGTCAAAAAGACCATCTACGAAAAAAGTAGTGCCAACTTGAAAACCTAACCTCTAAAAAAACACCCTATATTAAGAAAGTTTGTCAGAAACAGAATTAGATGATTAATTTTGTGCCATTTTGCATAAATAATTTATACTTTTAATTCATTTTAGTAAATAAATAAACAAAATTTCTCGGGTTACAAAGGCAGGCGATAGTATGGAGTTCTTCATATAAGTTAAAAAGTTTACAGCTTATTTGCCTCTCATTGGGTTTAGGCATTCATATCTACTTAGACTGCGTCAATATTACAAATTTATCAAACGTAGTATTAAACCCTCCCATGAGCTTTTCATTTGGCTTACACAAAACTGTCATTACTCGCATTTATCTACGTATTTTTATTCATTTTTACAACCGTTAAAAGAAATTTATGCGCAATTAAAAAATTTGCTATGTAAACAACTTAAAATTAATAAAATCCATAAACCCAAAAAATATTCTACACATGCGAGAATTAATCGCTGCCAAACGCGCTTACACTCCTACGAAATCACGTGTTCACCATATTCCCTCACTGTAATTAAGTTTTTTTTATTACAAATTAGACTGGTTTAGAACACCACAAATGCCAAATTTGCGTGCATCTTAGTCGTTCGCCACATGACACAAACACACACACACAGACCCAGTCGCTTACATGCACTTAATCTTGCACACTTTGGCTCAATGTTGTCGTTAAATTGACGATTTATATATTGTATTTATGTACCCGCTACATGCATATGTATATGTGTAGGTGCAACTCACGAGTCTGCTTGCCAGAGAGAATGGAAACGCGGAGCTATTGAAAGGAGTGCAATGCCTTTCATGATATGCAAACATTAAGCGGAAATGTGTAGAGCAATTACGCTGGTTGGGCAGAAAATCGCTGTTCGTTATTGATATTTGCCTTGGCAGTAGAGAGAGAATACTGAATAGCCGCTCAGTCTACCAGTACTGAGTGAATGAATTGTATATTTTGCAACTCTATAAATCTTTTCGTGTATTTTTTTCTGGTTGTTTTTTTTTTTTTGTTCCTTGTGAGCGCATGCATACGTTTATTTGTGTATTAACATTAATGATAGCAATAAAGGGAATGTATAAATTTGTATGTGCATGAAAATGTGCACTGGTGTTATTATGGCTGTAAAAAATCTATTAAACAACCATGTTGTGAAACATTATTTCTAATAGCATACATTTTGTGTGAATTTTTAAATTGTTTCTTTATTCTCTCATTCACATTTTTTTATTTTCATATAATATTTTTATAACTTTTTTTGTCATTTCTGCTTTGAAAATATGTCGTGATTGGAACTAATTAGTAGTTGTAGTGTAACGTTTTTATGCAGCTACATTTGTTAGATCAATTAGTGCCGCGAAATCAGTTGTTTTGCATTCCTCTCATGGTATTACGTGTAGCTCACTAGTTTAAACTATTCAACCAGAAAAACGCCAAACCAAGCCACAGTTGTTGATATACTTAAAGATGAGTTTTTCCCTACATATTTTAATGTACTTACCCTAACCACTATTGTTTCATACCCCTACAATGTCTTCCAAGCACAAGTTTCAAGTGACTAAAAGTACAATTAACTTTTGAGATTTTTTTTGTTGGCCATACTAAACTTTTTCTGCCATATGAAGACCAAAGGTCCATGAGATCGAAGTGAAAAACCTCAAAGCAATCTATTCATATAAACAAACTCGAGCCGGTACTTCGTTAGAGGAAAAAGCAAACAAAAAATTGTCAAAAAACAAAAGTATTTTTCAGGCAGTTGAAACTTAAGCTTTGGGCTACTAAAACTCGATGGACTTTAAAACTCTACACCCAGAAAAATTCTGAAAAATCTGGTTAAAAAGTTAAAGGTTTGGGTGAAATTGTGATTTTTTTAAATTTGAATAAAGAGGTGTTATATGGTTTTTTGTTGTAGTATACGCTATGTTTACAAAAAAAGAAAAAAATGTAATGTGATTATAAGTTTTTGTATACATACCTATATACGGGGTCTATATGAGGAGACTTCATTGCAGATGCTCAATTAAAAACTAAAATTAAAATTCCAAGTAAATTATTGTTGAAATTAATATTGAATTTGAAAATATACCTAAAATAAAATTTAAAATTTAATTAAAAAAAATTAGACGAAAATAAAAATTGAAAATTAAGTTAAATTTGTAGCTAAAAATGTAAATAAAATTCACATTGAAAATACGATTAAAATTAAATTAAAAATGAAAACGAAATTAAATAAAATTGAAAATGAATTTAAATTAAATTAAAACTGAAGTGGAATTTAAAAAAATTTAAATTGAATTCGAAATTTAAATTTAAATAAAATTGAAAGAAAAAATTAAATTCATTGGGATAGTACGAATAAAATGAAATTAAAACTGAAAGCGAAATTAAATAAAAGTGAAAATGAAAATTAAATTTAATGAAATCAAATAAAATTTAATTAAAGCTGAAGTGGAAATCGAAAGGAAATTAAAATTGAAATTAAAAATGTAAACTCATTGACAATTTAAAAATTAAAACTGAAAATAAATTAATGTGAAAATGAAATTGAAAGAAAAATTAAAATTGAAATTTGAAATAAGTTAATGTTAAAATTCAAATTCAAATTAAAACAAAATTGAAAGAAAAATTAAATTGAATTCGAAATTTAAATTTAAATAAAACTTAAAGAAAAAAATTTAATTAATATAAAATAGTATTTATATTCAGGGTTACAGCTTTCAAATTAAAGGGCTAATAAATTAAATTAAAATTGAAATAAAAATAACGAATTTAAATTGGAATAAAAATAAAAAGGTTAAATTGAAATTCAAATAAAATTGAGAGAGAAATTAAAATTTAACTCGAAATTAAAATTTAAACTTAAATAAAATTGTAAGAACAATTAAAACCAAAATTTAGTTTGAAATTTAAATTTAAATAAAAATAAAAAAAAATTAAAATGAAATAGAGGCGTAAAATTAAATCTAAATTGAGACAGAGAAATTAAAATTTAGTTCGAAATTGAAATTTAAATTGAAATAAAATTGAAAGAAAAATTAAAACCAAAATTTAGTTCGAAATTTAATTTTAAATAAAAGAAAACAAAAATTAAAATAAAATAGAGGCGTAAAATTACATCTAAATTGAGAGAGAGAAATTAAAATAAAATTGAGAGAGAAATTAAAATTTAAATTTAAATAAAAAAAAAAAATATTAAAATAAAATAGAGGCGTAAAATTAAATATAATACTAAAAGTCAGTGGGTACTTGAATTGGAAATAAAATTAAAAGTGAATTCGAAACTCAAATTTTAATTTAATTAAAATTAAAAAATAAAACTGAAAAAAGAAATGTATTAATCAAGAAAAATATTTATACTCGTAGTAAAGTAAAATAAATGCGTAAAATTGAATATAATACCAAAACTCAGTACTTTAATTGAAAATAATATTTAAAGGAAATTCGAAATTAAGGTTGAGATTTAATATAGGTAAATAAACTAGAAAGAAATTGTAAATTTTAGTTTTAAATCGGGGCTGTACGAATTAATAGTAGTAAATCAGCCCATTTTGCATGATCCTTCTCATAACCCGTAAATCGCATGCGAACGAAAATTTTAAAGCCAACACAGCCTCAACTCTCGGTTGTATTGGGTGTCCTAACGGCAATGTCCATAAGGCATTCGTAGTCATGTATCCTGACAGTCCTCTGAAGACTGCGGTCTCAACACTAACTCCTCAGCTGTACTGCTTTCGCGAGAGTGAAATTCAGGCATATTGGTTCTCATTGCCTATAAATGGCAGGCTGGCTGCCAAATTCAATCATCCGCAAAAAAGTATTACCGTAGTCATAAGCCGTTTGAGCGAACGCATTCTGGTCTTGTGTTTCTATTTCTTTATTGCATTTTTTCAAATTTTCACCAGGTTTCTGACACATTCGGTTTTCCAAATTCTTTTATTATACGTTTCCGGCTTTTCAAAAATTCTTTTTGATTATTTTGTTGATAAACTTGCGAATCAATCGTCGAACGAGCAGCTGCTTCCCAATTATTTGCCAAGTGCTGACTGAAATTTTTGTGGTCTTAAGAAGATACAAACTTCAGTAAAATAAATTTATAAAACAGTGAAGTCGAATTTTTTAATTGCTTTCAGGAGTATTTGCTTCTACTCGCTGCCATTTTAATTCAAACTCTAAACTCTTGAATAAAAATCGTTTTTTACCAGCAGCGCTGGAATGAGTCGATCAATTTGTTATGCGAATGGGGAGTTTTTGAGAGAGCTTTTTTCAAGAGTGGAGATTTTTTCTCTTAGTATAAAGCACAACTAGCGAATTTAAGTTTTTCAGCCGCGTGTTTGGTTATTCTATATACTTCATAACTTGAGTTCAGTCAGAGTAAACTAAAAATTAGTTCAGCTGGCATCGCCTTGTCAAGGGACAATTTTACTTAGTATTATACAGGTAATATTAGGTGCAGTAAAAAGTTCTCAACGCATTTTCGCCATATTTCGACGATGAAATTAACATAGTTTGCATTGCCATGATTTTAACGATGCCTCATCTTCGATGTTCATATTAGCATAAATAATTCCTTCGAACCTTCGCTATATTTTTAAATTCGTTGCTGTATTGGGCTCGCAAAGAGCATACATTTTTTTGGCCGACGACTGCTCTAATTTTTGTTTGTTTGTATTGGTGGTACTGAAAATGTTCGATACATTTCCTCTTTTCTACTACTTTTATAGAACCCTGTAATACCCAGCTGGCTTCACCGAATACGAAATTTGAAAACATTTTTGTTGTTTTTCGTTTTTTTGAAGCGATAACTTGGCTTTGAAACACTGTTTGGGATGATCCCCCGCACTGTTAGCATCGTAAGGCATAGTTCACCAAAGACATGCAGCAAACAATTTTGGAACTTTTTTACTTCACCTAAACCACACAGCGAAAATTGTTCCGAACTTTTTACTTCACCTAAGACATCCCAAATTGTTATAAGGCACCACATATTGACAAGTTTTGACTATTTTTTTATTTAAATATATTTCATTCTACAAAAAATACCATGATAATCCAAGTTTTTAACTTTGTCCAAAATTTATAAAAAATTTTCATCAAAATTTTAACATTTGTAATCAAAATTAAAAAAAAAAATTTGGGTACACAGTTTCATAGCTCATTAAATTTTAGTATAATAAAGTACAAGTTTAAAGTCGCTCAAAATTACCGCTGATTTTTGATATTTTTTTTCCTGGCGATGTTTCGCATTTTCTCCATAAAAAAACAAAATGAATTTTTGTATACTGGTATTGCATTTTACTTTATGTGTTTATAATATCGCCTGTTGCGAACTGTGTTCGCATTAGTTATTATACTTTTAATACAACATTACACAATTACATACATTCATACATACTTACGTATGGCTCCCTACCACCGTCCAAAGACATGTCAGTCTGCTCTGTGCGCAAATATTTTCCAATCAATTTTAAATTAAAGCACCAAACGAAAAGTGTAGTAACTTATTGGAGTTGTTGCTTTTGTTTGTATTGAATTTTCATTCTTTTCTCTTTTTGATATTTCTCAAGCAACTTGTATTATATTTGTTTCCATTGAATTTCGGCTTTGCTTATTTGTTGCTTTACCTCCTACTTCGCCCACATTTTGAAGCTGGAATTTCTTGCCTTATTTGATTATATTTTTCCTCAAACCGCTTGCCCATTTTTAATATCCGCTTTTGCACCAAACAATTGACTTGTGCGGCGGCTGCCCGCAGTTTATTTGTGACCCTTAAACTTTTTTCGCTTTAGACATTCATTTCGGTTGCCAACATTTTATATACAACAAAAAAAATGTATATATTAAAAATAAAATGACCATAGAAATTCGAAATCGAATGAAGGGGCTCTAATTGAATGGCGAAAAAATTGTATTAATCGTGTTATTGAATTTAAATTCTACACTTCGACAATGCGAAGGAATGTGCAATCGAACTTCTGGGAAAGCAATGAAGATCCTCGTAAAGGGAAATTTTCAATTTTTCATTAAAGCAAAAAAACAGTTTTTGGATTGCTATATTATATCGCGTTGTATTTTTACTGCTTACTATTTTGTAATAGTATTTTGCTACTGTAACGTACCTTCTACAGTTTTTAAGTCCCAAAAGGGATGGTGGTACACTAAATTCTGCCATTGAAATTGTTTCGCCCCAGCCCCCTTTTATCAGCTGGAATGTGTTTAGACCGTAATAAAAACCATTAGAAATGCGATGTTTGTTCGAAAAAATATGCATTACATATTTGCTGTGAAGCTGAGTCTAAGGCATTCAAGCGCTCTCATATACAAATGTATCAATTAAAGCATACGAACGTACAACTGATTTTATAAAACCTATCTGTACCTGCTGTTGAGGGATATTTCGCGGGTTGGAACTATATTAGACCAACTGCACCATTACGGACTAGACCAGGACTAGTTTAATAAAACCTATCTGTATCTGCTGTTGAGGTATATTCTGCAATTTAAAACTATGTTGGCCCGACCATATTATTCCGGACTAGACCGAGACTAGTTTAATAAAACCTTTCTATACCCGATGTGAAGGTACATTGCGCAGTTTAGAACTCTATTAGCTCGACTTCACCATTACGGACTAGACTGAGACTAGTTTAAAAAGGACCAAAGGTTAGTGTATTTCTCAAGTTTTGTGCGCCAATGCACAGCTTTCCTTTAAAATTTTGGCTGAATCCTACTTTATAATTTGTTTTTAGTTTTTACCTAATTGGGTCACTTATTTTTAAAGTGCACTCTATCGAGCAGAAAGTGGATATATTTCTGAAAATCGAATACTAATTTTGGACCATCGAAAAGTAGTTAATTGAAAGTGCGCCTAACTCTTCCAGTGATGCTTATATAAAAACCAGTAAAATACGAACTCAACAGGGTATCGAATACATTGAGGTGTTAAGCCGTAACTGCTTTAAATTAAAAAATCAGTCCTTTACAAAATTGTTTGGTAACGCACAGAGTACAAAAATCTGAAAAATCTGTCCAAGTTGTGTAAGTCAGTGGTGCGTTTTATGAATAGGTTAAGAAATTAGACGAGGGGGGGTGGCAGTCGCGTAGAGAAAGGCAAAGAACTTCCTACTGGGTTGCAGATATAAACACATACATATAAAATTATGTACTCACTTGTATGCGTGCACGTATGTATACGTACATACATCAGTGTCATTTTGCTGTACACACACACACATATATATCCATACTCGAATATTTGCGCAATTCAATAAGCGCCCGCTTTCCCATTGCTTTAGTCCCTAATAAAAATTTAATATTTTCTGATAATTTTTTGTCCTGGTATAGTAGACCTATTTTTCCTCTTGCTTTCTGCTTTTTTTTCTATGAATACTAACTTAAAAATAGAATTAAATTTGTTTTGCAATTTATTATTCGTTTTATTTTTTCATTATATTTCTGTGTGTCTGTGTTTTTTCTAAGATTCCGCTGAACTTCTGCAACCCAAACGTTTTGTCTGTACTAAGCTTCCTTTTAAATGAATTGAATATGTAATTTAAATTGAAGGCGTCTTATTTTTTGCCGCTTGGTTGGATTTATATTGTTCTGTTGAATAAGTTTTTATACGTAGCTGATGTTCTGATCTCTTTTAGTTATTTTTTAATTTTTGAAGTGAGAGAAAAAAAGAGAGTGAAAAAAGATATAACGTAGAGAAAAAGGAGATAGAGAGATATACCTTATATATATCTTAGATACACTTTAGGATATATTTCCTGAGTTTTTCCTTGTGGTTGCTAATTTCTAGTGAGAATTAACACTGCCTATTTTTGGCGCTTGTTTATTAGTGCAAACTTGTAAGAAATATGTTTTTGGTGCCTACTTTTTGGCGTTATATTTCCTTCGTGCCCATTGTTTGGGGCGTTTTTTGGTCCCGATTTTTTGGGGTTTTTTTGTGCCTAGCGCTTATTTCCGTTTCCTGGCTAGTACTTGTGCGTACTATAAAGTGCTATCCATTTTGGCGTCGGATTTATTGCTTTGCGGTAATTTATGCCGTTGCTGCGGTCCTGGAATCGCTGTGTTTCTGCGGGTGATAAACGCTTGGAGTAGTGCGCGTTGTTGCCACGGTTTGTGTCCGGCGTTTACCTACACCGGTCGACCCTTCTCCGTTTTTTGTAAATTTTAATTTTTATTTACATTTTTTTTTTTAATTAAATTTTTTTTTATTGTAATAATACACCCATCAATTTTCCCTCTTCCCGCCCAATAAAGTTTGATTTGATAAAAAGGCTGTGGTGTGCGTCATACTATTCGCAGATAAGCTAGCAGAAATGAATTAACCAAACCCAAAAGTGTGATTCCTTTGCTTGGAATACTGACCCGGCTGAAAGCAAAAAACAAGTGACACTTGAAATTAAAAAAAGGTGTAACATTTAATTGGATTTTGTCACCAAAAGCAATGAAAAATCAATTACCTCATATTTAGGTGACATAAGCCCTACTAACGACTAATGTAATAAATTAAATTTTTTTTTGCCCAAATACACAAAAGTTCCACCTACGAATTGAACAAACAAATATAAGCTTAGGCCAATAAAATTTGATTAACAGTTTGACAAAAGTATACATAACAGAATTTCATTCAATTTACTTGAAGCCATGCCTTTTTTATTATATGGTACACACATACACACATAAATTCCCTTCAAAATACAGATTAAGTAATTTAGCAGAGGGCTATTTGCTATAACATAATTTAGCAGCTGCACCATTTCACACTCCATCAAAAGTAAAGTATAACAGCAATTCTGCAGCTTATTACATTTACATTGTTGAATTATTTCACGTGCCATTCCAGCTGTCATTCAACGCACAATACATTCTTTCATTCATTTATCCATTCAACTTTCACAGAAAATCGCTGGGCATAGAATATCACCATGTCATTTGATGGATAGCATAATATGCTATTTTATTACAATTTTTTTTTGCACACTTGCTTCTGTCAAAGATTTCATTAGTGTTGTTGTTTTTTCAATTGCTATGGAACTGTTGTACGTATGTGGCTAATAGATACGTGTGTGTTTGTGATTTTTAATGAAATTCTCTTTCAGTGAAGTGGTGCTTCGACACGTTTTCTCAACGAACTCGTTTTAGCAATAAAAACATGAGTTTGCTAAAATTGTTGATTCGATTTTGGACTGTGTCGCAAAGTTTCACTAAAATAATGAAAATATATTATATAATGTAATTTTTTTTCTTGTAGCTTTTTTACTCTTTTAAACTTTTGTGTCTTTTCATGTAAGAAATTGCAAAGCATTTGTATAGAATTTCGGACAGGTATATTCGGCACGTTAAATTTTATGCTTTAATGGTTAAATTTTAGTAGCGAAAGTCTTGTTACACTCACAGCAGCCTTACCATACTAGCAGCACTGTTTGCAGCGTTAAAATCTACTTTACATAGGATGTTATCACTTAACAGCGAAATGTTCACGTCGAAATTATGTTGCAGTAACATATTTTAGGGGGCACTATGGCTGCTAAGTAACTAAGCCGTTCGTGCGGTTTAAATACGGAAAGAAAAAAACCCAAAAACAATGCGTATACCACTACATTTATTTTCTAAATTATCTCGCAATATACGACAAGTATTTGCGGCTTTGTTTTTCACCAACAAAATTTTTTTGCATACCCGAAATACTGCTCCTCTACATAGTTTCAAACTTTTCTCAAGTTTCAGTTGCTGATTTGGCATGAATAGTTGTCCACGTCTAAGCAGGTCGACCATGAGGTCGTATAGCAAACCTCCAATAAATATAAATCTAAATCTAAAACAGAGATGCTAATTAGACGGAGCAAAACTTGGTGTATAAGAAAGATGGCACAAAATTTCTCATCGCAGTGCAGAAATCACCTTCAGCGCCATCCTTCATGCATAAAATCGCACATTTTCATGGTGGAAAATAAAATTCTTCCTATCCTTTGCCAATCGTCTAAGGCCAGAAACTTTTTTTGAGCTTTCAAGTCATTCACATTGATACTCTCCTCAAGCGCTCCTCATGTTTTTCTCGCAGATATATTTGCTCAATAGCGTTAAATCATATTTTTTTATCTACGAGTTGCTTTTGTATCTTATTGTCCTTAGTTTTCATTGAACTCATCATCTTAAAGAAACAATCATATTGAATAAATTGAATACATAAATATTGAAATAATGAATGAAAAGTGGGAAGAAACTAGATTTGAGAAAACATGAAATCTGTATTTCCATATGTAATTGGCATGCAAGCTGATTACGACCAAAACCGCATGACTGCAAAATAATTGCTAATTATGAATCTACACTCGAGTACAGAACCAATCAGCTGCTATTAATGAACCGCATAAATTGCACACACAAAAAGCCACACATACAAACACACACACACACAAATTGCTGCTAAAACCTACACTCGATGTTGAGTGGGACTTGAGCAAATTCGACAAAATTAGATGAAAGTGGTGGGAGAGAGAGAGAAAAGGAAATTAAAAGAAAATGTATGGATTGTAAAACAAACAAAAAATACAAAACCAAACCAACTAAATCCAAGAAAACTTCCACAACTTTGAAGCAAGGTCACAGCTTGTAAAGTTCAACATATATAATTAGAAATGATTTCAAATTAGATTAAAATGCAGTAGGTGGGTTAAGGCGAAATGCGTAGGAAGATTATCAAATGTGAACTAAAAGTTGGGAGAGAAAAGGCAGTGTATATTAAACGCAGATAGAGAAGAGGAAGAGGTAATTAGTGAGAAAGGCAAAGAGATGGTGGAGCGAAACTGGGTGTTCGACTGCCTCAATTTGAGAATGCGAATGATAATGAATCTGTAGCTAGAACTGGGAATGGGAATCGGACAGAGAGGACTGATGCAAAGAATGCTTCAGTCTGGGGATACAATAATAATGGTTATCGACAGGAATATAAGTTGAAATGTAGTAGAAGCGGAGATAGGAACAGAAATAGAGAGATTAAAGTTAGAAGTGGAGAGATTAGACATAAGGATAGAGATAGAAATATTAAATAGAGATAGAAATAAAGTTCAAGTTAGAGTTAAAATTAAAGTTAAAGTTAAAGTTAAAGTTAGAGTTAAAGTTAAAGTTAAAGTTAAAGTTAAAGTTAAAGTTAAAGTTAAAGTTAAAGTTAAAGTTAAAGTTAAAGTTAAAGTTAAAGTTAAAGTTAAAGTTAAAGTTAAAGTTAAAGTTAAAGTTAAAGTTAAAGTTAAAGTTAAAGTTAAAGTTAAAGTTAAAGTTAAAGTTAAAGTTAAAGTTAAAGTTAAAGTTAAAGTTAAAGTTAAAGTTAAAGTTAAAGTTAAAGTTAAAGTTAAAGTTAAAGTTAAAGTTAAAGTTAAAGTTAAAGTTAAAGTTAAAGTTAAAGTTAAAGCTTAAGTTAAAGTTAAAGTTAAAGTTATAATTAAAGGTAAAAAGATGAAGATGAAGATGAAGAAGAAGATGAAGACGAAGATGAAGGTGAAGATGAAGATGAAGATGAAGATGAAGATGAAGATGAAGATGAAGATGAAGATGAAGATGAAGATGAAGATGAAGATGAAGATGAAGATGAAGATGACGATGAATATGAAAATTAAAACCAATTGAAAATGAAGATGATCATGTAGAGACAGGTATAGAGACAGGAATAGAAATTGTGGCAAATATACATAGATACACAGATTGAGGTTTATGTTAATACTGATGAAGAACTGAATTGAATGTAATTACTTTGGTCGAGGTTCAGACTAATAACTCTGTTTATGGTGACGGCTAACGCTAGCCTTATGCCTAAGCTGAAGCGGATACTGAGACCCATCCTAAAATTGAAGTAAATACTAAGACTCAAATTCTGAAAATGTGACTAAATTTGTACAGTTCTGAAAATGGTATTGAGAGTGATAGCTACTGAGGCTGAAGTTGAAAAAAAAATACAGCAGTCCCAAGTCTTAGATTGCTGAGAATGAAACACAAAATTGGACTACGAAAGTGATGCAGTTACTGAAGCCCAAACTAATATTATACCTGTGTGTATAGAGTTTCAGGTGCACGACTGAGACTTTAATTGCAATTCAGCCTGGTGCTGATACCGAAGCGTATATGAATATTAGATGGGAATATGAAAGGAAATAGTAGGCCCTTTATTATTATATAATATTTGGTTTCCTGATAACGCACACTCGCACTCACTCGCATACATACAAACATTAATCACATGCTGAGTAATCCAATTTATCTTGGTTTTTTTTTTTCTTAATTCGTTTGCTACATATGACTGTGTGTGTGTGCGGTTGTTTCTAAGATAAATGAATTTCATGAAAGACTTGGACAGCCCTATTTTTTGCTACTTACCAACAACACCAACAGATACGCATACGCAGACATACAAACGTACGCGCAAGAATAACAAAACCAAGACCGAACTGATTGAGTTAATTGTAAAATTAAGCAACGCGAAGATTTCGCTGTAGTAAAACCTAAATGTATATTTAGATAGAAGAAGAGCCATAAAGCAGCAAACAGGATATTTGTGGCAAAGCTAAGGCGGGGGAAGAGAAAGTCGAGAATTTAGATTGATAGCGCTGTCTGCTGCCTGCGTTGATTGTGCAGCTGATGGCAGGCGAAAAGAAATTACTATCATCGGGTCAGCGGAGCGGACGAGCTTGAAGCACTGAGCTCATATGCGGCTAATGAATATGAGATTAAAAAGTTGTAGCACAACCGCCAACACATATTTCACCATGCTGCAAATGCAAGCTCTCTTCGCATCGCGTGTGTGTGTACATATATATACACCTCTGTTCACAATTATAGCAACGCGAAGTGCGAAGTTTTCACTATTTACTTATTATTTTAATAAAAATATAGTTGCCAGTCTTTTAAGAATGAAAAAAATTAAAATATAAAATTGTAATAAAATTTAAAAAGATTTAAAAAACATTACAATTTGTTTTTTAGTTTTAAAATATTTGAAAAATTGATATAGACAAATATTAAAAATATTCAACGAAATTTCAAGCCCATTGAGCTTTAATGTAGTATTGCGTAAGTTTGAAGTGACTCAAAAATCGATTTGATTTTGGGGGCCTTGGCCATTTATTCCATATAAAAAATCGTGGAAATGCATAATTTCGTCAAAAGCAAAAAAAAAACGAATGAGCACAAGTTGTAAACCACTTTAAAAGCTGGCGCAATATTATGAAAAACTGATTACCAATAATTTTTTGAAAAATTTAAAGTTTCAAATTTTTATGAAAATTTGTTGAATTATTTATAATACAAAAATGCATATTCAGAACTTTTTTTTAAATTCAGAAAAAATGTGAAATTAAAAATTTGTTAAATTTTTTAAATTATTTTTTATACAAAACTGCATATCCAAAACTTTTGTAAACATCCTTAAAAAAGTTTGACATTTTTATGAAAATCTGTTGAATTTTTTAAATTATTTATTATACAAAACTGCATATCCAGAACTTTTCTAAACATTCTGGAAAAAAAAGTTTGAAATATCTATAAAATACTGTTGAATTTTTTTAAATTATTTATTATGCATAACTGCATACCCTAAGTTTTCTAAAAATTCAGCATAAAATGTTTGAAACTTTTATGAAAATTTGCTGAATTTTTTTAAATTATTTATTATACAAAACTGCATACCCAGAATTTTTTTAAAAAATTCTGAAAAAAAGTTTGAAATTTTCATGAAAATTTGTTGAATTTTTTAAAATTAGTTTGTTATACAAAACTGCATATCCAGAACTTTTCTAAAAATTCTGAAAAAAAGTTTGACATCTTTTTTAAATTATTTACAAAGCTTGAAGCTTTGAGTCATATGGATTTTGTTGTAATATGACCTATATTTTTATAAAAAATTAAATTAAAAAAAAATAAATACTGGTCAGAGCCCTGCAAAATGTCGCGCTGCTATTGTTTTGAGCACAGGTGTATGTATTTCTTTTGCCAACAACTTCACTGAACTTAGCCGCACACTTCAGTGCCTTTGCGCAAACTTGATGTGGCAGCATTTGTGCTGAAACAGGAAAAATTAATTGTTGCTCGCTTACTTCAGCGTGCGTACGAGCATATCCGTGAGTGCGTGTATGTGTGTGTGTAGTCCATCACACATGTGGCATATGTTCGAGGCGCAATCAAATTCAACGCTTTTGGCCACCGTTAACGGCGAATGAAAAGCAAAAATGTTTGAGTTGGAGTTTTAGAAGGCGGGTAGTAATGCGGCAGGCGGCTAACCCATTTCAAAGTCGCTATTTTCACGCTAGCTGTGCTCTTACATATTATATAAAGATCTTCTCAACTGATAATTAATAATGGTCTTAAATGAGTGTATTTGCACTAAGCCGCTGCAAATACTAAGATGTGAGTACTATAATCTAACCTCTGCTGCATTTCGTTGACCTCAGCTCATGAACGAACGCCTTTAAGAGGCGTAAGATGTGCGGCATGTTGCGTCAGTTGGAAGTCACTCCACTGCTGCCACCGCTTGGTATAGGTTTAACATCATTTCACTATTCATCTAAGCTAACTATAATTGTTTAATCATTCAAGCATAAGCATTTGTGCGTCCTTTTTGTAGTAGAGGACTTCTATTCTTCTGCAGCGCTGTGCTCATCCAAATACATTCATGCATATGTCGATGTGCGGCTTATGCTCGGATTGAAGATTCTTTGTAACTTGTCTATGCTCTCGCAGGAAGCGGAGTTTGCATTGTAAGTAGTGCGCGGTATCTTTACATCCGTCTGTGCACTCACACTCATACGTGCGCGCTTCGACTTTCACTGAAGTGCCTGCCTTGATGCTAATGTTATTGACCCGTAGGAGGAACCTTAGTTTGTTCTAGCGCTGCTTAAGAGTCGTAATGTGCTTTTCTAGCTCTGTTCTTATTATTCTTTTGCTAGTCTTGGCAACCCCTACTGCTGCTAACACTCATACATACGAGCTTCGCTGCGTTGCTTGGTTTCCTCATACTCCTTTCTGTGATTCGCTTTCCTCCGTTCTCTTCCTTTGCTGCCTTTGTTGGTGTGGCGTTGTGGGGCTGTGCTGCTTGCCATCCCTTCAAGTACTTTGAGGCGGGTTTGACTTGGCAAGGCATATCGTGTTTGCATATGTTTGCACGTGTGGTTATGAGGCGTTACTGTTGGTGCTACTCATTGTTTTTCCATAACTGATGTAACCGCATTTTCTGCTTTAAAATTGTTATGCAATGGTTTTAGCTCTGCGCTGGATGCTGTGTGCATGCTGAAAATCTTCATGCATTGCTATGGCTGGAAGGGACTCTATTTGCTTAGGGTCGAGCATTAATATCACCAATAATGTTCGCCTAGAAATCCAACAAAGAGTAGCTCTTGCCTACTTTGGACTAATCAAGCAATGGAGAAGTAAAGCCTTTCACCAATAAATAAAACTGACTCTCTAGAAATCCCCTCTCGCGATTTTTTATACTACATCTCGATGTCTGCAAACACGATTTATAGAATATAGAGGAGTGTCCAACATCAGACGGCTAATCGGCTCTCTGCGGTTGCGAAGGAATCAGCTGATTTGCTTAGGTAACCGGGGTTATGAGAGCGGTTTGTTTCCGCAAAAGCTTTCTTTGCTATCTGAACAACCAGCGACTGATTGGAGGAGTGTGAATACGCGAAATATGAATATGCACCGAGTCCTCGATGATGTGGTTTTTTGCTGCGCATGGCTAAACCTAGTAATTTATCATCAATGCCTTACAAAGATGAGTCTATTTTGAAGGCATTCGAGAGAAATATCAAGCGCTTGATGCTTTGGGCAGCTGTAGTAGTCGAATGGGGGGATGCTTGACTTCGGGTGTGCGTAGGCTCGAATTTTCATGCATGAAACGCCAAAATTATAGAAAAAGTTTTTTCTAATAGCGGTCGCCCCTCGGCGGGCAGTGGCAAATCTCCGCCTCGATCAATCACCTAACAGAAGTTTACGGGCCAGTTATTTATCTTAGATGCTTTGGAAGTATTCGAGAGAATTGACCAACCATTCGATGTCATACAAACTTGTCCGAGCTCTACCGCGAACGAAGGTCATGGCTATACTGATTTGCCTGATGGCGAGAGTTTGCAAGAGCGAGTGGTACTGCGTTCGAAAGAGATGTGGACTTTCAAGCTTAGCTGGTGGATATTCCTCACTTTAAAGTGGCCTTTAAATCTTTTTGTTTCTTCAACTAACAGATCAGATTTTTTTTCGGATTTACCAGTCGAGTCAATAGAATATTTTTCTTCAACTGTCTGAAATATTATTATTTCTTTTCATTTAGCTCTTAAATTGAGCTTTACTTATCGGGCCGATAAATTATTGTTCACTTTAAAGTGGTCTTTAAATATTTTAGTTTACTCAACTGCCTGATAAAAATCTTTTTTTTTATTTAACAAATAAAGTGAGCATTAGTAAACTAACCGATAGACTATAGCTCACTTTAAAGTGGCTCTTAAATGTTGTTGTGTACTCAACTGCCCGATATTTTTTGTATTTTTAATTTAACCAATAAAGTAAGCTTTACTAGTCGAGCCGATAGACTATAGCTCACTTTAAAGTGATCTTTAAATCGTTTAGTTTGCTCAACTGTCAGATAAGGATCTAGTTTTTTTTCATTTAATCAATAAAGCGAGCCTTACTTGCCTAGCCGATAGACTATTGTTCAAAGTGACCTTTGAATATATTTGTTTGCTCAAATATCTGATAGCATTTTTTTTTTTTTTTTTTCATTTAATCAATAAAGTGAGCTTTACTAGCCGAGTCGGTATTCTTATTGCTGGCCTTTAAATAGGTTCGTTTCTTGAACTATCTGATAAGATTTTTTTTAGTTTAATCAATAAAGTGAGCTTTACGAGCCGAGCCATTAGACTGTTACTCGCTTTGAACTGACCATTTCCCTTTTGCCACCGCGTCGCAAATAAATTATATATTTTTTGGCTATTTCATCTAACAAATAAGGTGAGCCTTACTAGCTAATCGGACGATAGACTATACCTAACTTTAAAGTGAACTATAATTTTTTTCATTTTTACAATATTTTTCATGGCTCGTAATGCTGAATATTTATGTTGTTTTAACTAACTTTACATCACTTTGAAGCTAACTGTAAATTTGTAAGTGTGCATCAACAAACTTTTAAGTACAAGTCTATTATAAGAAGCTTAGCAGGATTTTTCGAAAATAAAAAATATTTATAGACATTCAAAAATGAATTATAGTATTAAAGTTCGGTTGAGGAATGAGTTAAAAGTTAAAAATATTTTTCAAATATTGGAAAGTTAAACTAATCACAAAAATTATTATATTTTTCTACAAACTTCATCTTTGCACCATTTCTTTATAAACAATTGCAATTCGGTCATAAGCGAGTGGTCGATGAAAAGTTAATAATAATTAATAAAATTTTATTATTTTTTTAATCTATTCCCATTTGCCAAATCATTTTAGTGGATGTTAGCGGTTTATTTTTTAGAAGAACTACCTCACGACCACTAAAGCTACTAAACAAAAAGCCATTGAAGCCATTAAAGCTACTAAAACCGAAAAAAAATTTAACAACCTCGTAACTTACCGCTCAAACTGGTTGCAAACTGTTGTGAATGCATTTGAACTGCAGCTGCTACCATTGCACCTGCAGAACATCCTGTGCATAGCAATTAATTTGAGAAAAACTTTCTTTTTACAATTACATGCAAAAGCTACTGGCCCTAGTTGACGCGCAGTAATCAGTTGTGAGGTGCATTTAATGCACCGCACACACACACACATACACTCAAATACGCTAAGAGCGAAACAAGCACTAGCGCGACTCCTTTTTCTTGGTTGCATTATCGCCCACGGGACTAACGCCGGTAAACGCGACAATCATGCAATTTTTTTTCTCTTTACTTCAGCGCCAACTTAAACGAGCTTTCTTTTCTTGGCAATCCACTTAGTTGGTTTGCGCCTCAGTCTCAAGTTGTTGCAAATCGTTCACTTGGCTCCTACTTTCATGCTTTGTTTCTAACGCTCGTGAGTTTTTATGTTCTTTGCCGTGCTTCACTTCTAAATTGCCGCTAGTTTATTTGTAGTTATTCAAGTGCTCGTACAGGGTCCGTCAAGTTCGCGGTATTTTTTTATTCATAGCAGACAAATATTTTTTTTTTTTAAGCGGAAGTGTAAGCAAATCTTCCATTTGAAGCCTTTAGATCAAAAACTCATCGCGGATCTGCACCATCCACAACTGGCGGGAGTTCTAGGAAACCTTTACTTGAAGACATGAGACCAAACACCCATCTCGGATCTCCACCAGCAACAACTGACTCGATTGAAGCAGAGGATCAAACCGTAATGCTCAGAATTGGCGAATTGGCAACGCTAGGTCCGTCCCCACTTTAATGATGTGTCAGAAGCGCAAAGAGCTTTGACGGGAGATTCCATCGCATCCGCTGTATGGTTCAAACCTGACGCTAATCGTTTAACACATTTCTAAGTACCTGCAATATTCTCTTGATGGTACTAAACTGACCTATTATACCCCGTGGTATTTTCTCCATACGAACACGAATCTTCTTTTGTTTTATAAGTAGAAAATTAGCAACAACGTCAGGAAAAAATTATGAAAAATCACAGCAACTTTTAAGGCACTTGCGGCCGCCGTAGCCGAATGGGTTGGTGCACGACTAGCATTCGGGATTGCGAAGTTTCGAATCTCCGTGTATGAACATTAAATAATAGAAAACTTTTTTTTCTAATAGCGAGCGCATCTCGGCAAGCAATGACAGACCTCCGGATGTAATTCTTCATAAGATCCATTTGACGTTCGACTTAAAACTGTAGGTCCCTCCATTTGTGGAACAACATCAGGGCGCGCGCCACAAATAAAAGGAGGAGCTCGGCCAAATATGATACCTAACTGAAGTCTACGCGCCAGCTATTTATTTATTTAAAAAACTGCTTACTCGACAATTTTCTGAAAATTCTGATATATATATTTTTTTTTGGAATTTCGATGAAAATTTGTTTTGTTTTTATTTACAAAAAGTTTGAAACTTGAATTAATATCTTTTTATAAGAGAATGAAATGAAAAATCGTACTCCTTCTAGTAAATGAGAGATTTCCTACTTAACACTTCACAAAACAAAAAAAAATAAAAAATATTGAAATTAAAAAATAAATTAAATAAACACTCGAAACTTATGAAAATCTGGAGCTTTTCCAATTCTGCAACGGAGTTTATATTAAATTCATTGTGGAAAAAAAACAAAAAAGTCCGTTGTGATGAGAACGAGCAAAATTCGTTCTCTCAAAATGGAGAATATTTTCAGATTTACCAAAAAATCTGTAAAATTCTTACAGGTCTAACTACCTCTATTTCTCTCTTTTATCCTATATTTTCCCTTCCGTCACTTCTCTCCTTTCCTCCTTCACTATCTATCCTCTCATTTTCCAGAGCTTGAAATACAATGGGTTTTTTAGCCTGAGTGTTTTAGGAGTTACCAAATCTCTCGGTGCTTCTTGGCTCGACTTTTCACATTTCAATTTCACTCCGATAAGGCTCTGAACGGCGTTCAAATTAAAAAGGTTAATATTTTCGACTTTTTTCTTGATATTTTCTTTGTTATTGGTGTTCCTTAATTCTAATACCGAGTCAGCTAATTCTAGTGTGAACGATTATAATGAACGAAGATATCCAAAAAATTGCAAATTTTCACAGTTTCGCTATTTTGATTTTGAATTAATTTTTTTTTCGTTCATTACAGTTCGTTTATACAGTTCACGAGCAAAATCGTTCTTATTCTAGTGAATTACAGACTTTGCACTTAACATCTGCCAAATTAGACGCCATCTAAGTGTGACAGCTGACAAAAGAAAACATTTAAATGCCTAAAATATCATTAAATTTTAATATCACCCAAACAAATCAAATATTTAATATTATAAAAATGAAATTAATCTGAAAAATTTAAATAATATCGAACTTGAAATACCCTGTAGTTGTACTTTTGTTTTATTTTTAATTCATATTATTTCACTACTTACTTTGCTTGCTGGCTTTCAAGCCTTCGCGACTTTATTAGTGTCATTAAGAAATGTGCGCCATTCTCCTACTACTACACAGTCGTTTACGCTACGTATGCACAGCTGAGCACCGGCCGCAATGCAACAGTTCCATTCATTTCTCCTTTCTCGAACTCCAAAAGTAGACTACCGTTTGAACTAAATATGCAGTAGCGAGGCTTGAATGCCACCTTCCACCTCAGTATGGGGTACTCCGAATGCCGCGGTGCTCTCATTTCTCTGCTTGCTTGTTGAGTACTTACTGCACTGCTGCGCCGTGGTGGGTAGCAAAGCCAATGTATGTAGAAGTAGGCAGCATCTTGTTGACAATTGCTTTCGGGCAGTCAGCATGCGAATGAGGCTTTTTAATTACTACGTTGTAGCAGCGGCAAATAGGCTCCGCTATTGGTGTGGTTATTGAGTGTTCAGCGCGCGAATAGGCGGTAATGTTTCATATGCCATATATGTATATGTATGGGTATGTATGTAGATATGTACTCATATGCGCGTACTTGCCTTTTGTGGCTCTTTTTCTTGCTCAGCTTTTTGTGAGCGCGTTTGTACAGTTGCCGCGAGCACAACTGTTTGTATGGAAGTAGTAGTTTGCTGGGTATGTAGAGTGTGCAGAAATATGCTTTTCTCACACAGGATATGGAGTAATAACTGCTTTAGCGTAGTAGGCGGCTGCTATGTAGCAACCGCATCAGCTGCAATTGAAGTGCTGTGGATGAAAAGAGATTTAAGCTGCTACAAAATATTACTCAAGGATGAAACTTAGCTATAACAGTTATCTACTTATATCTATCCGTGATGTGTGTTTGTCGGAGCTTCTCCTCCAATTGGTGTTCATTTTGTCCAGCAAATGATGAGCCCTACAGTTTTATGCTGACTTCGAATGCCAAAACTTTTCATGTCAAATATTCACTCAGATGTTTGTAATGTCCTGCCGAGGGGACGACCTCTAGTACAAAAAAAAAAAAAACAGTTTCTATACAGTTTTATGCAGACTTCGAATGCCAAAACGTTTTTATGTGAAACTATTCATGCCAGAAGCTCACTCAGAGGTTTGAAATGTCTTGCTGAGGGACGACCTCTAGTAAAAATAAAAACAGTTTCCATAGTTTGGCATTTCATATCCGCAATGGGCTTTGAAATCCAGACGTACCGAAGCGTAATGGCGTATAAACCGAACACAGCTGCGAGTACCTCCCTGCACCTACTATGGCTAGTACTGCAAAAAAGGTCGGCAAGTCCAGAATATTAAACGTAGAAATAAAACCAGCTTAAAAATAATTATAGTTGCTCACATCTCACTTCAATAGAAGCAGACGCATTTCATGGCTGAAAATGGTTAAACTTTACCACTATCAGTTACAGAAGCCTGCTTCACATGAAACCTGAAGCGCCTATACATGCACGAGCCAACTTCTCTTTGGTTGTTCTGTTCATCACTTGCATGATAAGTTTCTTCAGAGCGTCTCTAGCGTTTCAAGGTTTTGCGTAAATCTTTGTTTAAACTAAGCCCCACAGTTAATAATCACGACGATTGCTGTTCGATCTTGAAAGTGGCCGCAAATTTAAGGACCGTTCGTACTGAAATTTGCTGCAGACCCGAACTTGGTCTTTTATGCTTTGCGAGTACTTAAGATGTCCTACTAAAACGCGTTTTCACTCCCAGCAGTCGCAAGGTATTTCCAGGGTTTAATAACTGGTTCCAGAGTGCGCACGTCGGTTGTATTCTGGTTGCTTTGCTCGAAGCAAGAAGCAGGCGAGACATCATCTTTGCGGCTCAGCGCGCCTAACACCATTACCGAACTGGAAACTTTGGTGCTCTTACTAGCTAGACGTCAAAATTATGGCAATAGTGCGAGCTTCTGTAGATAAAAATAAATAAGCTCTGAGCTACTCCTCCTATTTGTTATGTGCGTCTCGATGTTGTTCCACAAAGGAGGGACCTACAGTTTTAAGTCAACTTCGAACGGCAAATATATTTGTTTTTTATATTTTTTGTGAAGAGTTTTTTTATGGCTGAAATACATTCGGAAGTTTGCCAGTTGTCTCTGTCGAGCGGCGACTGCTATTAGAAAAACTTGTTCTATAATTTTGGTGTTTTATGCATGTAGATTCAACACTACGCACTTCCGAATGGTAGTTACGCATCTACTCATTCGGCTACTGCGGTCCTGTAAATCACTTAAATAGATCCTTAGGGCTTTCTCAGACACGAAGCGGTCCTAGTATGGAAGCTCATCTGCCCTGCTCTCGACTCATCTGTTCACTAGCCTTCCGAAAGCACTCAGTTACAGTCAATCAGAAAAACTAGTCTTAAAATATGTTGCTTTACCTGCAGTTTTCGGCCCTTTAAAAACTCCATCTCCAGCGCTTTAAAAACTTTTCAGATTCAACTCGTCGACCCTGTATATCTGCTTGTTCTCCTGCATTCATTAGTTCACTGTCAACCTATAGTCTCCCTCCAGCTCCCGCCAGCTGTCTTCTAACCACCAGTCAAGTGCCTTTGTTTTCTCTTCATTTTTTCTTATCAACACTAATCCGTTCGTGCTTTCTTTAATGTCCAATTAACGCCAACTGCTTAGCAATTCTTACGCTTTACTTCTGTTTATTAGCAGAGATTTCACTTTTTTTCTTCGTATTAATTAAGTTTTCTCGCAGTCATTTCGTGCTTAATCAGTGCTGTTCATTGCCGCTGCGTGTCCTTTCATAAATTTCTCGCCTAATCATCAATGATGCATATCCACGTCCGCCGGTAATCCATATCCATGCTTGCTGTTGCAAATAAAAATCCAACTATCTCTGTAATTTGTCTCTTGCCAACTCGTCATCACGACTGCCTCGGCTGTCTACGTTTACGCGTTTCTTTCCTTCAACTTTCTAAATTTAATTACAATACAACAGTTTGATTAGTATCAACACGAAATGTATTCACATTTATTAATATTTTCTTATTTCATTTTCTTATTGCAGATTTTCCCCGCGTTGATGTTGGTCCGGAAAATCCGCTTCGTGTGGAACGTGATCGTACTGCGAAATTGGAGTGTAATGTCGATGCGAAACCGAAAGTGCCTAATGTACGTTGGACACGCGATGGTCGCTTCATTAGTTCCTCCCTCGTGCATACCATACACCGCGTAAGCACGCAGGATGCTGGCAAATATACTTGCTCAGCAGATAATGGACTCGGCAAATCAGGCGAAAGTGTACTCATACTGGACATCTTATATCCGCCGACGGTTGTTATTGAGTCGAAGACGCGTGAGGCAGAGGAAGGCGAGACGGTTAATATCCGTTGCAATGTGACCGCAAATCCGGCGCCAATTACCATCGAATGGCTGAAGGAAGGCTCACCCGAATTCCGCTACTCCGGCGAAGTGCTTACGCTCTCGTCCGTGCGTGCCGAGCATGCAGGCAATTATATATGTCGTGCTGTGAATATAATGGAATCTTATGGACAAGAACGTAGCGAACGTGTTGGTAATTCGACGGTGGCTTTGTTGGTGCGTCATCGTCCCGGCCAGGCATTCATAACGCCGAACAAACCGATTGTGCATGTTGGTAATGGTGTAACACTTACTTGCTCGGCTAATCCGCCCGGTTGGCCCGTACCTCAGTATCGTTGGTTCCGTGACATGGATGGTGAGTTTTCCGGCACACAGAAGATTCTAGCGCAGGGACCACAGTACTCAATACCGAAGGCGCATCTCGGCAATGAGGGCAAATACCATTGTCATGCCGCTAATGAATTGGGCATTGGCAAGTCGGCCACCATTGTGCTTGAAATCCATCAGCCACCTCAATTCCTCGCCAAACTACAGCAGCACATGACGAGACGTGTTGCCGACACAGATTATGCGGTCACTTGCAGCGCCAAAGGCAAACCAGCGCCCAGCATACGTTGGCTCAAGGACGGCGCTGAAATCTTGCCTGAACTCAATTTGTACGAGGTAAAAACGAACCCAGATCAGGGCCCCAATGGCATGGTGACCGTGCAAAGCATGCTGAAGTTCCGCGGCAAAGCGCGCCCGAATGGCAATCAGCTAGTGCCGGGTGATCGCGGCTTGTACACGTGCCTTTACGAGAACGAAGTGAACTCGGCCAACTCGAGCATGCAGTTGCGCATCGAACACGAGCCCATCGTGTTGCATCAATACAACAAGGTGGCCTTCGATATACGCGAGACTGCTGAGGTAGTGTGCAAAGTGCAGGCCTACCCCAAGCCCGAATTCCAATGGCAATTTGGCAATAATCCCTCACCGCTCACAATGTCCTCTGATGGGCACTATGAAATCAGCACCACCACGGACAACAATGACATCTACACGTCAGTGCTGCGCATCAACTCGCTTACACACGCCGACTATGGCGAGTACACTTGCCGTGTGGTAAACTCATTGGACACAATACGTGCGCCAATACGTCTGCAACAGAAAGGACCGCCTGAGAAACCGACAAATACACGCGCCGTAGATGTAGGCTCCAATTACGTAACGCTCAGCTGGGATCCTGGCTTTGATGGTGGTCTGAGCAATACGAAATTTTTCGTCAGCTATCGACGTGTGCCCATGCCACGCGAAGAGCAACTCATACCCGATTGTGCCACCATTGCCACAAGCAACACCGAGTGGTTGGAATTCGATTGCCAACGCGATAATCCATGCAAGGTTACTTCGCTCGACCAGCATCAGAGCTATGCTTTCAAGGTGAATGCACTCAACACGAAAGCCAGTTCGCCTTACTCCAACGAGATAATGACCACAACAAAAGTGAGTAAAATCCCACCGCCACTACATGTCACCTACGATCCGAATACGCACACTTTGGGCATTAATGTAGGCGCCACCTGTCTATCGTTAGTCGCCATAGTCGAATCAATGGTCAACATGGACACACCGATGGCGCAATGGGAAGTTGTCGACACTGTGAATTTGCAGCTCTCCGGCAATGGGCCGACATTTAAGGAGACTGTGATTGATCGCCACATACCGGCATATCGTAGCGGCGGTGGACGTTCGCTGGGCCACAATCACATTAGCGGTCATGGCGATGGTGATGGCGATGATGATGATGATGTCGACATGAATACACTGGCATTGGAGGACGATAATAGGCCGACAGTGCGTGTGAAACTATGCCTACGGTCGAATCAGGAACATTGCGGCAAGCATACAAATGCGGAGAGTAAGTATATGTTGAGACGAGGGAGGCATAATTAAGCGAATGTGTGTATAGGCGGGAGTGCGTGTGTGTGTGTGATTGTGTCCGTTGTTGAATGCCCGGATTTGTTGTCTAGCTGCATTTTATGCAAGTATTCGGTGCAAGTTTTTCACAAACTCGCCAAACTCTTCAATTGCATTCAGCACAGACGGACATATGTCATTTGTTAATTCTTAAGTTTTTCTCCGACACTTCGGAATTTCGATTAAAAATTGTACATAATCGGACATTTTTCCATCTTGCTGTCCGCCTGTGCGTCTGTTCATTTGTCCAGCCAAGCATAACACACATTGAGTGGCATGTCCTTGCGGGCGCCCAACGCAGGCTACACTGCTTTAGGAAAATACATGCCATGTGTCCCCACACTGCTTTTCTTTCGACAGCATTCCGCTTGCTGCCACACATCAACGCGTCGATTTAATCACACACGCACACATTGGCCGCCACTCAAATGCTGCCTTCAACTCGCTGACACACTTTGCTTGTGCTATGTGTTTTTTTTTCTTATTTACTTCATTTTCTGATACTACTTACACTTTTGTAGTTGTATTCTCACTTTACCTGATCTATTTGATATAATGTTTTTTTCTGTGTTTTGTTTTGCAGTTGGCCGCACGTACATTGCTGAGGCATCCGCCTTGGCTACACCCACCCTGATCGCCATAATCGTCTCGTGTATTGTATTCGCATTATTTGTCGGTTTATTGTTGATGTTCTGTCGTTGCAAACGCAATCAATCGAAAAAGAGTGCTGCTGCCAAGGATTACGAAATGGACTCGGTGCGACCGTCGATTGTTGCCGCCCAACAGAGTCAACCGCCACCGCCGTACTATCCGGCAAGTGGACTCGATAACAAAGCACTTGAACATTCGATGGATCTCGCCTTGGGCATGGAGGACCAGAAGAGTGCACTTTACGCAACACAAAATGGCTACAGCTATCATCCGGGTAGTGGTGTGGGTGTTGGCGTTGGTGGCGGTGGAGGTGTTGGCATGCAAGGCCTAACAGGACACACGATGCCGGGAAATGAATGTAAGTTGTAGTTGAATTTGTACTTTTTTTGTATTCTTGTTTTACTTTTCTTTTTTCGTCGTATGTTTTGTGTGCAAGTAGGTATTATGTTGTTGTTGTTGCTGTTGCTGTTGTTCGTTATATACTACTCGCACTTGCTGCTATTGTTCACGTCGCCACAAAGGCTGGCTAACTATTGCATTGCCGTTGTTTCAAGGGCCGTATCAGTGGCAGCAGCAGCAGCATCAGCACTGGTTGGAATTGGGGCAATGTTTGGTGGCAATAACAGTTTGAGTAGTTGTAAACGAGCAATGCGGTTTTTGGTATTGGTCAAGATTAAATGACAGTGTTGCCAGAGTTTTATAAAGAATCTGTGTCGTGAAGTGATTACCTTTGACTCACATTTTTACTAATCTTCTTTTTGTAGCAGCAACACCAAGCCGTACCCAAACCAGTGAGTCCAGCAAATCTGGTAGTTGAAGTAATTTAATAAAATCGGCAACATGCAGTTCCCACAGAGTCGGGTCAAAGGGGGAAAAGTGGGTTTGGATTAGTTTTTTAAGCGGACAAAAGTTGACTAGACTCAAGACTGTTTCGTGGCAGTAAGAATCATTTTAAAATCGAGGCGTTGGAGTTCCACCTGTTTTTATACAATCGGTTGAGCTAGTTAACCCTTCATTGGACACCTTTTTTAAAACCTTCTGTTGGGCACCTGGGTCCGGCCTTTTCTCGTCCTGCTTTAGGATCCTTAGCTAAAAGGTTCCATCCATAAATCGATAGAAAATTTAATTTTAGGAAGCTACCTGGAAACTGAAGTCGTTCCCTAAGTCCAAAGTCACGTCCAAAGTCGAAAAGGTCTGGCTAGACCCAGATGCCCAACGGAGGGTTAACTGTGGTTGTATCTCTCGATAAGGGTGTAGGCCGCCGGTTCTTTGTGATACCATTAGTTTAGGTTCAAGTGCCACCCTAATTCCCAACGTGGTGAAACCACTTTGAAGCGTCCGTTGGAGTGTTTAAGAAAAAGATGCTGCTGAAGATTTTGGACTTTTGCACGTTTGTGACAGCAAGTATCGCAGGGGCTGGAACAATGAGCTGTACGAGCTTTGCGACGACATAAACATAGCACAGCGTTTAAAGATGCAGTTGCTTTGGTGGATGGGTCATGTCGTCCGAATGGAAACGAACGCTCCGGCTCTGAAAATATTCGATGCAGTACCAGCTGGTGGTGGCAGAAGAAGAGGAAGGCCTCACCTGCGTTGGAAAGATCAGACAGAGAAGGACTTGTCTTCCTTCAATCGGTGTTTCCAAGTGGCGCCGGTTGGCACGAGAAAGAAACGACTGGCGCGCTTTATTAAACTCGGTCAAAATCGCTTGAGCAGTTATCGCGCCAATCAAGTAGAAGAAGAAGATAAGATTAGACAGCCATATCGCGTTCAGGCTAGAGTGGGACAGTGGCAGCGGAAGTATTCAATGCTCTCCACCTCCTCTTCATTCCTGCAGCTGTGGCAGAAGTCATTAGAGGGGAACCACAGACGTTTCCCATGAGTTCTTATTAAGTGCTACTGGAAGGCTGGTCTAGATTAATGCGGAATCTAGTGCTGTGACCATTCCTTCTAGACCAGGCCTGTCTAGTTATCTCCCAAGTGGGCTCAGTGGTCCATATACTATTGGCTTGTGTGAAATATAGAGCAACCTGATCTAGAGCTGCCTGGGATAATGGATGCTACTACTGGCGGAACTGCCGATTTAAGATCAGCTACCTTCCTAGCCAGTTCATCCGCAGTACAATCTGGTTCCCCTTGTGATACCACCGGAATTAATCTTACTCTACTTGATCCTCTCTAAACCATTGTGTGACTTTTAAAAAGCTGATTATACTAGCTGGTTTGAGGTTCGCAACATTCGCAATGTTGTCCAGAAAAGCAAGACCGAGCAATCTCAACCGTCTTCTATAGAGAGCCATGCACCCGCAGGGAAGGTGTTCAACGGTCTCTTCCTCTTCTATATCCTGACAGCTTCTACAATAGTCTTTGGATGGTGTCCCTAATCTACCGGCATGTCGTCCTATTAAACTGTGACCTAATAGGGCACGTACTACGACTCTTAGATCCCTGCTACTTAACTTAAATATACTCTTAGACATAGCTCGCGCTCCATTCGGACAACGATTGTCTACTGATAGCGCAGGAGTTTAACTATATCCAGATGGAATTAGCAACGCTAATGGTGTGTCTGTCTATTTGAAGTTTACATTTTGCCTTGTGCTGACATCAATCTTATTCTGACTGATTGAAGAGAGGAGCCTTTCACCTGGCATCTAGAGTGGATTAGTAGAAAAATACTGTGCAAGACGAGTTTTTGCACGATTTCAGACCTGCCTGACTATCGGAGTACATGGAGTGACTTTAAACTTCGTTATGTGTTTTTAGAAAAAGTGGAATAGCGCACTTTTTTCTTTTAGGTTATTTGGATCACAATTTTACTTCCTTCCTATTCTTCGCTGCCTTTTGTCATACCTTCCCTTTTGCTTTTTCATCAAGTACAAAATTAAAACATGAAAATCTTTTTGATCCCTTGTTTTGAAAAAGTAGCGTCACTCTTAGCGCAATAACTAGCGAACTAAGGAATATCATGAAATTTGTGTCAGCTGTCATTTTAAGGTTAGTACTAACTGAAAAAGAGGTGAATGCAGTAAAACTAGTGCAATTTATGTGTTAGACCCGGGACTTTTCAGCCCATGTGTTATATTGCAGAAGTTGCTTTTGAAGCTCAGATTCTTAAACGAATATGACTCGTTACGAAGACGACACATTAAACAAGCGACATTTTATGAAACTAAATCTCACATCCGGCAACTTTGTCCGTTGCTCTCGCTTTTTTCTCCTACCTCCAACAACAAGAAATGTTCAACACAATTTTCGGCGATTTTTCATTTGTTTGTTAACGCAAGGCAATGGTTGAGAGTGGCGCAAAAGTGCGCACTCTTGCGTAGCCGCAATGAAAAAGTGAAACATGTAACAACAACACTTTCGAAAACAGTAACTTAAATAAAAATGTGGAAAAAGGCTCAACACAAAATTGCTACATCAACCGAAAACAGTCCTTAACGTTCGTTATATGTCGAATGAGAAGGCGAGAGCGTGGAATTGGAAGAAGGAAGAGCAAGCAAATCGATGCGAACACATCGATCAAGTGGCGGTGATGGACACACGCGAATTGAACTTTACTACAACCCAATTTCAGTTGGTGGATATGAAGGACTCAGGGTCAAAGTACAACCAGAAATACAGCGTAGCAAATGTAGTTAACACATACAATCACACAAGCATACACACGCACACATAGCTAAGCTTATCCCTGAATGTATGTGAGTTTTAGTGCGGAAACTACATATTAAAATTGCTGTTATTGGTGGTGTTATTTGTATTAGTGCGGCATATGTGTGTGTGTGTGCAATTTGATGTATTGTTGTTGTTCATACAAATACTCGCTTATGTATGTTTGTGCAATTTGTTGCATTGTTGTTGTTCATACAAATACTCGTAGCACATTTTTAACGCTTTCACTTTTGTCCCATCTCCTCCTCTCATCGCGAGCAAAAATTATGAGCAAAGCGGGGCATTAAGGTGAAAATGTAAATGTAAAAATGGTTATCAGCAAAATTATCGCCTTACCAGCAGCAAGCGAGCAAGCTACTGCACGCTACACCCATACACCCATACAACACCTGCGCCACATCACTCCACTTGGCTCCACTTTTCCTGCTAATGTGCTCGTGTCCTTTGAATTTGCCTTCTGTATAACTTAGTTGGCGCATTTGTTCGTGTTGTTTGTGTCGCTGTCGGTCGCAAATGACTCTGTTTTTGGCGATTTGGCGAGGAGTGGCGAGTCAATGAGCCACAAACACGCCACGCCACAACGACCACATCGACTGCGGTGGTTTCGAGGAGCTGTTCATTGCGGTCGCTAAACACTCACACGCATTCACACACTTGCAAACTCACATAACCACACTATAGTTGCCTAAATTGCATGCCGGTTTGTGTACCTGTCCATATGCACGCGTGCGTGCGTGTGTGTGTGTGCTCCATTATTAATTGCCATGATGGCTTTTGCTCTGGTTTAGGTCATGTACCGGGCCAACTTAACCTTTTTATTTGCGCTGTGGCAGCAATTTAGATAGGACATTAGCATTTTGTGATAATGCGATAGATAGGTGCACCGCCCAAAGGTGCGTATTAACCACTTCATAGCCATGGCTCGTTCTCGTTCGGCGGAAGCGTGTAGTTGTTGGAGGCAAGTGGAATTCATGGCGGTGCTTTGGAAAGGGCAGGAGTCCCAATTTCACCGTGAAAAACTGTTAAAGTGCATAGATTAGATGGCTATGATATGTTTCGATATTTAAAGGTTTAACGAAATTTATTCATTGTGGTACTTAGTTGTGAAGTGTAGCTCGTGCTGAAGGTCATGCATGAAGATTAAACAGATTGGCATGTGAAATAAAGAAAAAATACTTCCAAATAAGCCTGGGCATACAGGGTGATGAGAGTGGTATAGAAAGGGAAGCCCGAAATAAAGAAAACTAGCATCATAAAGTGAAAGCTTGGTGACATTCGGTTCAGTCGAAGCGAAGTTATTGCATCTAAAGTGTCAGTATGTTTGTGTCATCGGTACAAAATTGAGTTTCGAACACAGAGCTAATATCAAATTTTGTTTTAAAATCGGTAAAACGTTTATCGAAACAATGAAATTTATGAAAAAAGTTTATCTCATACCAGAGTTCATGAGTGGTTTACACGTTTCGGGGATGGTTGTGAGGACATAAATGAGAATGAACACACGAGCCGCTCAAAATCAGTACTCATAGAAAAATCCATGGAAATTGATCGTAGATTTATCAAAAATGAACCGAAATTATCGTTGAAATTCATGGAATCGCAGTTGAGTATATCGATTTATCGTGTTTTAACTGATCATTTGGGCTTATACTCTGATCTGTGCATGTTTCGTTCCGCACAAGTTAACTGAGGACCAAAAAATTCCCAGAATTCAACATTTGAAAGAATTACGCGTGAAAAGACGAGAACTTCATTTACAATATTGTAACTGGTGATAAAACGTGGTGTTTCCAACATGAACCTGAAACTAAGCGTCAAAGTGCTGAACGGAAGGCGCCAGAGCCCCAGACGAGCCACCACCCAAAAAATCGCGTATGGAAAAGTAAAAGTGAAGTCGATGCTCATTTCTTTTACGATTCCAAGGGACCAAACCGTCAATGCAATTTTCTATCTTGGCGTTTTGAAGCAATTGTAGCATCGCATTTATCGAAATCGCTCTGAATACCGCGAAGGAGGAAACCGGCGCTTATTGCGTGATAATGCATCATCTCATTGATCCACTCTTGTGCTTGATTTTTTGACTAGAAATCGTATTTTAACAATTAATCACTCACCGTATTCGCCTGATATGCCTCCCTGTGGCTTCTGAATATTCAGAAAATTGCATTGGGCCGTGAAAGGAAAACGTTTTGCGTCCGTAGAGGCCATCCAAAAGGCTTGCACCAACATCCTGAACGACATTCCGGTAAATGACCTGACTATTTTAAATAAATAAATAAACTCGAAGTTATCAAAATAAAGCTCCTGTCGTTTCTATTTTAGCTCAGTCTTGTTTATTTCGGACTTCACCTTGTATATTAAACAAACAAAAAGAGTTAAAGAGACACCTCGCACAGGCAAGCCCGTCGGCGAATATGTCGGTAAAATCACAGAAACAATTGTAGTTGAGTGGGACTTTAGTAGTCGTAGTATCGCCCAAGAGCTAAAGATCGACCATAAAACAGTTTTAAAACATTTGCGCAAAGCTGGATTAAAATATAAGCTTAATGTTTGGGAACCACACCAATTAACACCAAGAATCATGGTGAATCGAATTTCCAGCTGCGAAGCCTTGGCCCAACCCAATGAAATCGACCCATATCTTAAACGAATATTGACTGTGGATAAGGAATGGGTCACATGCGACAATATTGGGCGAAAACGGTCGTGGTCGAAGCGTGATAAAACAGCCCAAACGGTGGCCAAACCAGAACTAACGGCCAAGAAGGTTCTACTAGTGGAACTTGAAAGGAATAATTTATTATGAGTTGTTTCCGCATGCTCAAAGATTAAACTCAGATCTCCGCTGTCAACAACTGGACCGTTTAAAGCTAGCGATTGACCAGAAACGGGCAGAATTGGCCAACTGAAGAGGTGTTGTGTTCCATTAGGACAACGCGAGGCCACAAACTCGTAGCCTATAACCTGCTTGGAACACTTATCTGCTTATTAGTGAAAGTCCCATTAAATTTGTTTCTTCCGTGTGGGAGATTAAAAAATACAAACAAAGAAGACACAGTTGTTCGGTTAAAATTTCATATTTTGTTGGAGGGGAATGATTCACAATTTTTTTTTTTTTTTTATTTTGTGTGTTTTGGGTTGTTTTTTTTTTGGATTTTTTGTTTTTGTTCTTTATGCATTTTGTTTTGTATGTTTTTGTTATTGTTTTTTTTTTGTTTTTTGCTTGTTTTTTTCTTGTTTGAAACTAAAAAGACAGCTGCAGCATAGAAACATACACGCAATAGCAAGGATTTTCATCACTCAAAATATTTTTTTTTTTATTTTAGTAAAAATGTTATTCAAAATTAAAATTGGTTGATTAATTTTGCGCCACCTTTCATGTTGCTAATTACTAATAAAATTTTTTTTTACTTCATTCTTGCACTACAAATCTTACACTAGGCTATTTTGAAGCAAACGAACGGTAAAGAAATACAAAAGTTGAATAAATAGACAATTTTTTTTTTTGTATCAAAATTTTAAACTGAAAAAATTTATATTTACTAGATAGATAGATATTAGGTTTGCCGCAATTTTTGTTAGTAAAAGATTGAGCGCACTTGCCCTGATACTAAAAAATATAATTACAAAAAATCTTTAATTGTAATTCCTCGAACTGCTCCGAAATATTCGTAATTTCGAACATGTTAGTGCAAACTCCAGCCTTTCTTGTTCTTCTCTTTAAAAGTTTTACTATTTTTCATTCACAATAGATACTAACTGCCATTTTTCGGCAATGCTGCCATCGAAAATTCCCTAATTCATTTCAATTATGTCTTAATTCCCGAGATAATTCCGAGTTTATTCGTTAATCCCGATTAACGCTACCGTCTATCTAAGACATAACACTAAACAAAAAACAGAAATCGTCTTCCAAATTCAAACTCCTAAATTGGTTTAATTGTTTTTAGAACATTTTAGCGATTAACCTCTTAAGCGCCACCTTCGTGATAAACAAATTTTTAAATACAAAACCTCTATTCAATTTAGCATTAAATTTATTGCAATTCAATTCAAAATAATTCCATACAAAGCGACATTGTTTTTAAAGTTGAAATATATATATATGTACGTATGTGTGAGTGTCAAACAAAATGATTTTCACCCGCTTGCAGCCTTTCAGAAGACTTAATCCCCCTTAATACGCATTAAATCATGTAATGCATGTAACGGTTTACCCCTCCATTCAGTTCGAATAAAATACAAAAGCTCAGAAAATTGATAGCATTACAATTGAAAAGCTCTCGGGCCATTTTAAAGCGTGAAAAGGGTGAAAATTGTACATGCAAATATTAGGTGAAGCAGAAAGTTCTGAATGCTTTTTGCTTTATTTCGGGTATGACATTAACATAGCTATGAGGCATTGATTTCAAAAAATGTTCCGACTAATCCTGGGCAATGGAATAAGTGCTCATATTCCATCGTTGGACTCTGCGATTTCCATGATATTTCCGTCGATTGATCGACCAGAGCATGCCACATCTGCGACGTTCTTACTATCAATAAGGGGGAGGCATTTGCACCAACAGTTCAGTATTGGATGTATAAACCACACCAATTTGTTTGGTAACCTGCTCCTACTCTTCAGCTTGGTCGTAGTGGTACTGAAAAATATTTAGAATTTTCTCTTTTCCACTTGCATTTTGGAAAGCGTAAGTCTCAACTGGCTTCACCAAACACCAAACTGTCAAGAACTTTTCTAAATCGCCTTACGGTATAGCTTGAATCAAAGTGAGATTTGGCTCACTAACTAAGATATTCAGAACTTTTTACTACACCTAATATATTATCAGTTACAATGTAATTTACTTAAATGCTTGGAAAAATTAAATCTAAATAAATGGCTGCAATATTTAGGTAAAATAGGAGTTTTGTTATTAAATTGTTTTTGATTGTAATGAATTTTTTTATTGTAGTATTTTCTTCCAAAGCGTAGAAGAATCGTATGTGCTAACTAACTGTAGAAAATCGTATTGTTTTTTGTTTTAATTCACCTGCTTCATGAATTCTCAAAGGACTTATGCAATGCATTATGTACAGCCTTCGACATGTTGCTCGTCTTTGTTCTGTTCCATTTGCTAATAGAAGACCCTACGTTTTTACGCTTCTTCCAATGGCTTGGATGGCCTGGATGACTTTTGTGAAAACCTGCTTCACCTGTAAACCAAAAAATAAAATTCAGTAATTAAAGAAATACCCACACAATCACTCATTTCAAACACTTTTTAATTACCTCAGTGAAGTTTGCTGCCAGCGATGGAGTCACCAGCCTTATTTTGAATATTTTAGGTCACTAACATTGCTCTAGGCATATAAAGCACTATATGTACAAGGAACCTCGAAATAAAGAAAATCCAATTGTTAACTCCATATTAAACTCTTTAAATCACGAAGATAATTGATTTTCTTAGATATGCACGAGAAATGCTTCATAGAGTAGCTACGACTCACTGAACTCACATTTAAGTGATACAAAAATCTGAACAAAAAAAAATTCTGGAAATTCAGAAAGAAATAAAGAATAAAATAAAGAGGAACAAATTAAAGGATTTTTACAAACAAAACTTTTGCTTTCGATGCCGCGGAGAATATCTCAACAATTCCACATTCTATCTACATCCCCCAAAATTATTATAAAGGTTCCACATATTGACAAGTTTTTTCTATTTACCTATCTATTTTTAATTTCAATTATTATTATTTTTTTTAATAAAAATATAACAACGACGATACTAATTCATGATTCAAACTCTATTTTGGAAAATAAAAATAAAAAAATAATAAAAAAAAAATTATAAAAAATATATAAAAAATTTATTTCTGCATTACCCAGCTGCAAAAATACAAGCCACCAAAGCAAAAAAGGTGGTATACAGTTGGTTAAGAGAAAATCCCGAATCGGAATACCATAACTTATTGCTAGCTATTAATAATGTGGTTGCTGGCAATATAAATATGACCAAATAATGAAACTTGGAAAATCCAACTACTGAGAAAATAATAGATTTCCTCTTCCGATATTTTAATTAGATTTTTTTTTCTTATTTTTTAAGTTGGGCAAGTAAGTTTTGTAGCCCATTAAATTTAATAGAACAAAGTACCACTTCGAAGTCGCTCAAGATTTTCGTTCATTTTTGATCATTTTTTTGGCTGACGACATTTCGCATTTTCTCGGTATAAAAAAAGTCAGTTATATGGCATGCATCAGCCTTTCACATAAATCAAGAGTTTCGTTAATACTTCACACGCAGTTGCTTTTATGCTATTTCGGCATCGATCCGCTCTTTTAGGAAAGCAACCAAGCCTCTAAAGCGCAACCAACATAAATCAAAATATGTACTTAATCTAACCTCATCTAAAACTAGACGATAGACTAATAATTCCATAAATTGAAGTATAAAGCAGAAATCATATAAAAGCTAATAAATTAGCTTGGCCACTTAAAAATTTATTAAAATATTATAGTTACATATCTGTAATGCCGGTAATAGGTGAGCATAACTTAACAGCTCCTAACTTTACATACAACACCACCAAGCGTGCGCTCGCTCACTCTGCTAATGAGGCCTCTGGATGGCTGTTAAAAATCGAGCTGTTTATGAAATGTTATGAACATTCAAGCTGTTATAATGTTGTTAAAGTATAGTCTTTAAAATTCAATTTAATGTAATTTCATTAACATTCTCTGCCAATACTCTTTGCAAGCTACAGTTTAACATCTGCACTCCGACATCTATACTTTGCCACTGCAAGTAGGCTTTAAAAGCTGTACTTTAACAGGTTTATTTTAGCAGTTAATGCATGTTCATGAAATTTCATTAACATTCTCTGGTGTTGTCTTTATACATACATGAAACATTGCGGTAAATACATCAGCTCAGTTGATGTTAGACTCACTTTAGGAAAATCGGATTCGAATTTCGACTCTACAGCAGACATTTCCAGAAACGAAACATTTTGCTAAACACATCAGCTCAGCTAATGTTATCCTTTAACTTTAACTGAACTGAAAAAATTCAGGGAGTCTTTCAGGTCTAAAGAAATCATTTCTAACGGCAGTAGTATTACTCTGGAATGCTTTTAGCTGGGATTTCTTAGCGACAACATCACATAAAAGCTACGTATCTGCAATTTTTATCAAAGAATTTGTTGGTTTTGAGTCTATCATACTTATTTCAATTCTGATACTAACCTAATGTAAGTAATGATAAAAGACAAAAATATTACTCTCAAAACAACACCAAAAAAATATTTGTCTTTAGAAAAAAAAGAAGGAAACAAAACAAAAATGTGTCTTTCCAAAAAAAAAAGAAATAAAATTAGACACACACCAACTCCCAACTACCTCTCTTCCATTGCCACTGCGGTAGGCTACAAAAATTCACTGTATCTCTTTCCTGCCGGCATTGAATGCCACTTGCTGCCGTCACTGATAGCATTGACTGAAATTTCAGCTACATTTATCACGCACTTACAGTGGCATCCTAGCGAGCGTTGTAACGCGCAGCCCTGACAGTCACCACATAAAAATGGCACATTTTCACTAGAAAAATGCAGGCAACTCTCAACTTTGTAAGGGCTGAGCACCAGGGAATAGCAGCGTACACTACATTTACATTTATCAACTGCACATTGGCGCAGCGCGGCATGGTGCGGTGCGGTGCCACATGACACAGTAGAGGCTGAGATCAAACTATTATATAACGTATGTATGTACGCTTCTCCCCGCCGACGGCAATGCATAAATGTGACACAGACCTCAATAAAAATGCTTTTACTACTTACATTTAGTTTTTTGATATTTTCCAGGCGCGTTGTTCTTGTTTTTTTGTACCAATAGACACCTAAACTTAGATATTTTATCGAATTTTTTTTTTCACACGCGCAAATCGATAGCATTGAAACCGAATTGTGCGCGCTGATAGTTATTTAGAACTGTCAAGCTACGTTGCTTTGAATTGCTTTGGAAAAGAAGACAAAAAAAAAGCTAGAAACGAAAGCAAGTGCCACCGATTCTTTATTGCTTTTGCACTCTCAGCCGATTGAACTCACGGCAAATAAATCTAAAAATGAAATAAATGGAAAATGAAATAATAAGAAAAAGCAGTGTAGTAAGCGCTAAAACAAACATAAAAGTAAATGAAATATCAAAAACGCCTACTGCAGCGGTTGCACAGATTGCATAGCTCGTCGTCAACAAAAAAAAAAAAAGAATATACCATCGCTGTCCATTTTGGGTGCCACAGCAGCGCAAACACAAAATGCAGGCCAAGAGGCGGCTGGCTAGCAGCTATAGCTGTCGCTGTCCTTTTATACCAGCAAGTGGGCGTCATGTGCGCGTGTATGTGTGCATTCGGATAGACAATGAAAGGCGCGCCGTGTCGTATAGAATATTTTCAACGGCCGTGTGCTCTTTTGTATGCCGACTACCTAACCTAGTTTGGTGGCGCGTCAGCTGTTGCCGCGCAGCGCGTTTGTTTGCATTAACGCAAAAAATACCTGAGCCTCTTTTATGCTTGCATGTATGTGTGTGAGTCTGTTAGTGCGCGCCCAGCTTTGTTTGGGAATTTGTATGTGCTGTGGCTGTACATTTTGCGCGCAGCATTAATTTTGCGCTTTTTGCGCATAAATGTTGCATGCTGGTGTAGCGCCGCGCCGTGGCAACACTGGGGAGTTGTGCTCTTACATAGTTTGCGCCTCTGCTGGTATTGTAGCTGGCTTAGTGTGTAAATAGAGCGCGTTTTTTTCATGGCTCAAAAATATATGGTTTGTTTGTATTTAAAAAGTGGAATGCATTTTTTTTATTTGCATTTGTTTTTCTTTTTTGTTTTTTTTTTTTGTTCTGCGTTTGCAGCTGTTGCTCACTCGTTGGCGCTGCTAGTGTTTAATTTTTTATTTTGTTTTTAATGTGTGTATTTTTTTTTTTTTGTGTTTCACTTTTCCTTTTCTTTTTGGCTGGCTTGCTGATAAATCTTCATTTTTTTCCGCCTTTATTGCATATCAACAAAAACAACGCTGTTCAGATACCACTGCGCCCATCAAACAGCCAACTGCTTTGCAATCAGCTGAGGTTGTTAGCTTTTCGGTTTTTGTGGGTGGTTAAAATCCGCTTAATATGCGGTCGCGCTGCTTGCTGCATCTCTGTTAACGGTGCATAGTTGCGCGTAGCATGCGCTCGATGCGCTTGTTGCCATTATTATTATTGGCATTTGTTCTTGTTATTCATATCGAATGTATTGAATTGCGCTTGTTACTGTGACCGCTAATTGCTTTAATAGTGAAAAAACAAAAATGACAAATGTGCAGCGCGAAAGTAGCTTCGATGAACTATTCTGCGAATATTTTTCGTATAAAAGTTTACTGATATGGTTGCTGCCCAAAATACTTTTGCAATTGACTTTTTGGCACAATTTGCGCACGGAAAAATTAAAAACAAAAAAAAAAAAATATTTTAGCATTCATGTAAGAATCTTCGGACTGAGTTTAGTTATAAATAGTTGGAGTGTATATTATATTTCGTTTTAACACTAATCACAAAAATGAATTTTTTTATTTACATATTTTTTTTTATGTAATCAGTTATCTCTGTAACTCCTGAACCAAACCTGAAATTTCTACCACATACAGAAAGCTGCGATATTCCTGAATGCCATAGGCTATATTTTATTTTGATATTTGAAACTGTGTCGGTGATATAAGTAAAAACAAGTCGGGCTAGTGTATTTCAAAATAAGGCAATGAGTTGCACCGCTAGAAAACTTAAACTCTCTCAACGTATAGAACCGCTAGAGCTTCTAAAACATTTGTTTACCAGAAATAAAGCAGAATTTGAAACATTTACTATTTAAGGTACTAGTCTGGTCAAATACTCATTTTTTATAAATATTTTTTAGGAATTTTTGTTTTTAAGAAAATAAAATGCGATCGTTTTGATTTTATAGTGTGTTATTATATTATTGACATCAAATAGTATACATGAACAATTTTTTTTTTTACATATTATTTGTAGTAGTGTGGCACCAAAGTAAGCGTCACGTAAGTGTCAACAGGATTTTGGCTCTTCATCTCTGACATCCATTTGAAAAATAACAAAATGGCGGACTCTTGAAAAAAAGTATGTTTTTCGGGTGGAAGTTAGGGCTGAAAAGAAACGAAAGTAGCACCTGCCAGAACTACTGATGTGTGGAATAACTGATGAAAATTTCAGATCAATCAGATGTACAATATTAAAAAAATTCGTACAAATATCTATAAAAAATTAGTATTTGACCAGACTACTACCTTAACTTCAGCAAATAAAATTCAGGTCTAGAGCTCGAAAATTTAGGGTATATTCAGAAATTTTTTTTACAATACAAAAAATGAAAAGCGATATTTAAATTAACTTCTTTTACATACAAAAATTATGTAATTTTAATGATTTAAAAAATGGCGCTGAAGTTGTTATTATTATTATTTATTATTAATATTCGTTTATTTATAATTTTTTTTTATGATACATTTTTTGCGTAATTATTTTTACCGCTATTGTTATTTTTTTATTATTATTATTTAAAAAACACATTGATTTTTTTTCTTGATAATTCGTTTTACTACTAATTGTTATTATTTTTTTATTATAATGTTTTATTTATATTAGTATTTTTGGTTTGATAATTATTTTTACTACTATTATTATTGGGTGGTCGAAAAAGTCTTTTCGTATTTCTAATCAAACTTCAACTCACTTTTTTTAATGAACTTTATTAAACCAAATATGTACCATTTTGGTCGACCACCTTTTGCCATTTTTCTTCTAGAGACATTATTCCATCAGTGTAAAACTTTTGTGGTTTCTCGACGAAAAACTGCAACAAGTAATTTTCACAGGTTTCTGTTGAAGCCAACTTTACTCCATTAAGGGAACCGAAACAAATGGTAGTCCGATGGTGTAAGGTCAGGGCTATATGGTGGATGCATCAAAACTTCCCAGCCAAGCTCTCCCAGTTTTTGCCGAGTCATCAAAGATATGTGTGGCCTAGCGTTGCCCTGATGGAAGACGACGCACTTTCTGCTGATCAGTTCAGGCCCTTTTTTTCCATTCCTTGCTTCAATCTCATCAGTTGTTGACAGTAAAGTGTAGAATCAATCATTCGAGCAGGCTGGAGCAGCTCATAGTTGATGATTCCTTTCCAATCGCACCTTTCGAGGCGTCAATCCTGGCTTTGCGACTATTTGTTGAGCTTCACCACCCTTGCACCATGATCTTTTTCGCACATTATTGTCGTATTTGATCCACTTTTCGTCTCCTGTTACCATTCGCTTCAGAAATGATTCGATTTCATTTCGTTTCAGCAAAGAATCGCAGATGTTAATTCGGTCCATTAAATTTTTCACAGACAATTAATGTTGTACTCAAACATCGAGCTTCTTTTTGTAACCAGTCTTTTTTAAATGGTTCAAAACCGTTTGATGATGAGTGTTTAGTGCCTTGGCGATGTCATGGCAGCTTATGTGACGGTCCTGGTCAATCTTTTCCATAATTTCATCGACTTTTTCAACGATAGGTCGACCGGAGCGAGGTGCATCTTTCACATCGAAATTTCCAGAACGGAAGCGAGCGAACCATTGTTGTGCTACACGAACTGATACAGCATCGTCTCCGTAAGCTTCACAAATTTCATTGGTGGCTTGCGTGACATTCTTCACTTCTTTATACAAAAATTTCAAAATATAGCGAATTTCTTCATTATTTTCACTCATTTTTGAACAGCTATAACTTTTTTTCAACTTCTCCGAATTGAATTTTTTTTTGTTAAATGAAGCTTAAAATGTCACCTTTCCAACACCATATGATATGACACAATGTGATTGGTAGTACTGGATAAAGATGACTCCAACGACATCTATTGACAAAATACGAAAAGACTTTTTCGACTACCCAATATTATTTTTTTTGTTATTATTTTTTTTATTTTTTTTTTTTTTTTTTATTTTTTTTTTTGTTATTATGATTACTTTTAGTTTTATAATTAGTAATTCTACTATTATTATAAAGTTCGTCTTTTTATTATTATTAAGTTTTTCTTTTTATTATTATTAATTTTTTTTATTAATTTGTTTACAATGTTATGATAATTTCGTTTTTTTTTTTTGATAATTGTTTTTACTACTATTATATAATATTAATAGTTTCTTATTATTACTATACTTTTTTTATTTTTATTTTTTTATTTATCTATTTTGTTCGGTTAAAGTGTAGATTCGGAAATCAAAAGCGTAGATTAAATAATATTCATTTGTAAATATTTTGAGCCAAATTTATAAAAAGGGCATTTTTCCCATGAGAATTGAATTATATTCCATCAAACAAAAAATAAATAAAAAAATTGGTGTCTAATTTTTTTGGGTTTGCAGCTTTTGACTATTTAGTTTTTAATTTCAATTATTCTTTTATAAAACCACAGTTCATACTACAACAAAAGCCGTATAAAGCAAAATTTCGAACCCTGTACAAAATTTGTAAAAATTCGGCAAAGTTTCATCAAAAAAATTGGCTAAGCAGTTTTCTAGTTGATTCAATTCTGGTATAATAAAGTGCCACTTTAAAGTAGGTCACAAATCACATTGATTTTTGAGAATTTTTTTTGGTCACAGTCCTGAGCATTTTCTGTATTTAACGCCTACTTCAAATTTTTTTATCTGGAAGAAAACACCCAAAACCGCCAGCAAACAAATTTGTCAAAAATCAGCACAATGTTTTAATCACTTGAAACGTGCATTTTATTATACCAAAGTTCAATGATCTATAAAAGTTGGGGTATTTTTTTATAAATTCTGAGCAAAAGTTCTTAAACTTTGATGAAAATTTACCGAATAATTATTACATAATTTGCCATATATTTTTGTAATAGTGGGTGATTTTTAATATTTTGTAAAAGCAATTAATAGTTCTAAGATTTTCTATGTTTGAATACAACCCCATGCAACTTTGACAATGAGAAAAGAGAGAAACAACTCGCAGCTAACTTAATTATGGAAGGTTTAAAGTTTTCTTTTTGTAGGCAAGATTGGACCCTGAGGGTATTTGAACCATCCGCTTGCTTAAAATTTTAGTAGTTTTTTATCTCAAACATATTGTGTATGTATATCTGTAGGAAGAATGTTATTGTTGTTGATATTTTTCCTTATATACAATCACAGTAAAAATACTGCATAGTTACGTGCATACCAACCTAACTCACGTAACGTAAATATTTTTTGTTCATATTTATGAACAAACCACGACCTCGCCCTAAGCAAATATTTTGCATACTAATTTTCACCCAAACTGTTGCAAGAAGCTGTAGTTAATGAATGCAAAAAGCAACAACACAAAATGATGGTACCCAAGACATTGTCCGTTTGGGGATCAAAGAATGTGGAGGAGAAAAAAGATGTGTATTTATAAATTATTTTAATTCTTATTCCTTAGCTTTTGCCATATTTTATTTTTCATATTTTTCGCTTCTTTTTCGCTTGCCACTTAATTTTACACTTCAACTTGAGTCATTTACGTAGACCCACTTGCCTTCCTTCGCTATTCCTTCTCCTCCTCCACCACCAGCATCTTAACCGCCTGCCAACACCTTTTGGCTCTTTGCAATAACAACTTAAAACTCCATTAACATTTAACTTAATTGCAACGATCCACTTGCCACTTACTTTCCAAATTGTTGCAACTCACAAATGGTGAATGGCTGACTGACTGACTGACTGGCTGGTTGGTGGACGGTTACTTTCAGAAGTACGCTACTCGGTTGAAGGAGCAAAAAAGAAGAAGAATCACAAGAAAATATGTTTCTGCTGCTCAATAGTCAGCTCAGTCAACTCAGTCGGCTACAAAGCGCTTTGACTTTGAGTAAAGATGCCACACACCGTTTCAACACCAAGTGTTGCTACATAGTAGTAGTTGTTGTTCGTAGTAGAGGCAACAGCAGCAATAGCAAGCAACAGCCTTGGCAAGCATCTGTTGCAGCTTTAACTTTGCGCCGAGATTCGCTGTAGCGCGTCAATTGGGGATATGTGAATGCCAAGCAAAGTTTGCGTGCCACACATTTTTACACATACAACGACCCCACAAGCGCTTATACTTACAGACATACAAGTATGCATACGTGTGTGTACAAGTGTTTTCTGTTGCATGTGGCAGCTGACACATCACAGCTTCCACCATTCTTGCTCCCAATCTTGGCACAAATTGCTCTGCTGCACCAACGACAGCAGCTGAAGCATGCACCTGTGCCGAGAGTAGCGCCCATCTCTTGAATCTCTTTGCCTTTCCCCAATGCAATTTGCAGCTGCTTCTGTTGCCTGTTTTCTTATTTTATTATTATTTTTATTTTACTTATTTAATTTTTTTATTTTTATTTTTTTTTTCATCATTGCCAGCCATTCACTTCACTTTTAATTGGCGCACACAAAAGCTGCTTCACTTCTCTGCCACTCGCTTGGTTTTTGCTGCACTTGTGTGTGTGTGCGTGTGTTGGTTTTTGTAGCTGCTGACTTTGTTGCATGCAGTCCTTTCTGTATTTCAACATGCATACACACACATATATGTGTTTTTTTATTCTGTTCCCTTCGCTTGCTACCAACATCTGTTGTTGCCGCTGACCTCAACGCGCTCATTTTCGAGTGTTAATTTAACTTTTCTTCTTTAGCTTTTAATTTTATTTCGGCAATTTTCTTCAAGCGTCACTCACTTGACAACATTGCTGGGGAATTTCATTGTATTTGGTGATTTTTGTTTTTTTCGTTTTTGGAAGATGCTTTTTGTCTAATTTTTTGGGTGGAATTTGTTGAAAGTTTACCAGCACTTGGCAACTGAGCGTGGGTAGGTTACGGTCATACAAATCCCTCGGCACACAAATTCCCGGTTGCACCAAATAGTACCATTTTCACTTGAAAAAAGAAACAAAAAATTAATTGTGAGGAGCTTCAAAGCTTCACTAACGCAGCTGAACATAATACCATTAGAGACTTTTGCGGTGTTGTAAAACTATTTAATTTTCGAAAATTATATTAAATTCTCATATAGAAAGTTCATGTGTGATGGACAAAGTGAATGGAGCAACTGATTAGAGTCTCCTTGATTGTCGAAGAATGCAGCTTGGTCAGCCGGCGAAGCTTCTTCTGCCTCCAACCGCTTCCAGTCAAAAAGACTGGGCATTTTACTTGCACTTTTTTACTTTTTTTTCGTATACGCTCAACTTTTTACTGGTCTGATTTGATCTGCTCAACAAGTAATTGGCTAAAGCGCGAAAAAATATAGGACATCAAATGGTTTAGTGACTCAATAACCGTAAAAGTTATCACAATCCGCGCTATGCCGTTAGCCACATCAGGTTGTGATAGAAAATTTAATTCAGACGCTATCAAAATTAAAGTCAGGCATTCCCCGATGAACTTCGAGCCCACTTTAAGTGAGCCTAAGAACCTGATTACTTCCAATGGCTATTAGAATAAGCGAACAATAAATCAACTGCTCTTTTAATGAAGATCCTAACAGAATATACCACATCCACTTCTGGGAGCTACCAACTAAAGCCTTACTTCTGCATAGCTGCTTTAGTTTTCACCAGCTTACTAGAGATCCTTTCTGCTATTTATACAGGTATATCATATTTTGTTAGTATTTTCCCATTTTTTGCTTTCTGCTTTAATTATTTTTTCAGAATTTTAAAGCACGGCAGAATGAACGCATATATTTATACAAACATATACATACCTATGTATACGCATATGTGTATGTAAATTGTATAATGAAATACCCTTGGGAAGCATTTTCTTCGCCGATGGATCACAAAAAATATTTTTTTTGTTTTATTCATTTGTTGTTATTTATTGAAGTGTCATTCTTTCGCCTCATACTTATATGCCAACAATTTTTCACATTTTTTAAATATTTTTTTTTTGTTAAAAACTAGGTGGCAACACCAATCAAAAATTATTTTGTATTAAAACTTGATTTCCTCGTATACTAATATTTAATAAATTTTTTTTGATAAGTATTGTTTTATATTAAAAATCAGGTGGCAACGCTAATAGAAAATATTTTTTTAAGCTTTGCTTCGCTATTACGCTTCATACCTATATTCCACTACTTAATCCAATTTTGTAAATAATGGTTTTATTTATAAAAATTACGTGGCAACGCCAATTAAAAATATTTATGTACTAAAAGATTTTAATTTCGTTTGACAGGAATATGCTAATATTTAATTATATTTTGTAAAAATTAGGTGGAAACGCCAATAGAAAATATTTTTTATTAAAGCTTTATTCTTACGCTTCGCACCTATATTCGAACACCTAACCCACTTTAGTAAACAATAGTTTTTTTTTATAGAATTTAGGTGGCAATGCCAATGCAAATTTTTTATTAAGTCTCTATATTTTTTTCCATACCTGCATATATTCAAATTTTCAATCAAATTTAATAAATGATGTGTTTTTTTTTAATTAAGTGGCAACGCAAAAAAAATATTGTTATTAAATTATATTTTTTCGTTCTCTACTTACATTCCAATATTCACTTAAATTTGTCAAGTTTTGCTAAAAACTAGCTGGCAAGGCCAATTAAAAATTGCTCAATCTTCATTAATTAGTTTCATTTCATATATTTGTCTTTCGTTTCATATATTCGAATACTTTATTCGTTTTATATAGTTAATTATTTTTTCAATAAAAATTAGGTGGCAACTCAAGTAAAAATTCCTCCTTATGTCCCAACATTTAACTCTATGTTGGGATTAATTATTATTTCAAAATTATTTATTAAAAATTAAGTGGTAACGCTAATCGAACAATTTTTGTATTATATCTTTACTTATATCCCAACGTTTAATTCAATTTTGTGATAAATTATTATTTCATTAAAAATTAAGTGGCAACGCCGATCGAAATTTTTTTTTATTATTTCTTTATTCTTTCATTTCATACCTATAATTTAATGTTTAATTAAATTTTACTCTTAATTTATTCTTTCCTTTGAAAAATTAAGTGTCAACGCGAAGCAAAAAATGTATTACCAAAATTTTTTTTTTAATTTTTGTTTTTAATAACTGTGATATTAGTATTTAAGTCCGCTGTGTCATAAGCTCATATTTTTGTATTAACAATTAGGTGGCAATGCTAGCAAACAAATGTTGTTTTTTTTTTTGTAATAGCGTAGATATAAATTTATCTGTCGTAAACTGAATCTCCAAATTGCCTAAACCGCCTCGAAATGTTAGATGGTTTCTATGAGGTGCTTTTCCTTAGGCAAAATGCGCTTACAGGTTTCCAACGGCCCACCGCCGAGAGCCGATCGCTATAACAAAAAAAATGGATTTTCTTTCATTTTACGTTTCCGAATCCGCGGTCATCCACTTGTTAGTCCCCCACAAACTCACTCAACTACGACAGCCGCGCCGAAAAATCAAATATTATATTTCACAATTAGGGCGTACATTAGCATCATCCCATCGCAGCCAGCTTATCACGCACTTTTGTTGCAGCTGCAGCTTAACATTAACTAAATTTCGAAAGCATAGCATTACTCCCACCACAACAGCAACAAAAACTACGTAAAATCAACAAATATAGTGCGCTATTAAGTTAGTGCGTAAATACTCATCTGACTGCTGGTACTTCTTCCGCAAGTAACAGTACCTACATACTTATACTGGTGCACGAGTTTGTGTGTGTGTTGCTATGTCTTCGTATAGACTTAACCAAGGAATTAATGCGACTTTTACCTTTTTGTTCTGTACAGCGTTGAGAGCATTGAAAAAATTATATGGGTAGAGTATATAACTTTTTTAGTTCAACGGTAACTTTCGCTGTTTTTATTATGCGCTTAAAACCAGTTAGGAGTTAGTTACTTGTAAAGGGTGTGTCATTGACTGGGTTCTTTTTACAAATTGCAAAAGAAGACTGCTGTATAAGAGACCGACACAAATGGCTGTCCGACCCTTGCACACAAATTGCGCTGTAGTTGAGTATTTCCGGATTACAAACGTTAACTTAGTTACGGTTGTGTTAATAGCTTTACGCTGCTCATGAAGTTCATTAGATTTTTAATACCAAGGTCTGCTGTATCAGAAGGTGTAGCAAAGAAGTGAGAACCAAGATGACCAACCAATCTTAGCCTCACGAGAGCAGGGCAGCTAAGGAGAAGGTGCTGAGATGTTTCCACCTCATCCTCTATACAGCTGGCGCAAAAGGGACTCGAAGTTATTGCAAGACTCACAGAGCTAAGATTTTGTCAACCTCAGAAGATCCCTCGAACGCGTCCGATATACACGAGGTCAGACGGGTTTCGCGACCTTATAAGTTTGTGTACTTGCCCAGCGCTTGCTGAGCTAACGCGAAGCCTATCTTTTCAGTAGTAGAGCGCAGTTGGTCAAGAGAATCCCTATCCTCTCCTTTGGCGAAGAAACTACCGCATAGGTTCTTTGTCTGGCCAGATTATCCGCCTCGCAGTTTCGCGCAACATCGCTATGATCAGCTACCCAGATGATGCCAAAGAATTCGGTAACCTGAACTTGAATCTGATGGGAAGCTTCTTGCAGAATGCTCCTCCGCCACGCCTACCTTCCAAATTCGAACAATCCGTGAACGGGTGCACCAAGCTCTGCCTCGTCCACGCCTCCCTTGATGGAATGTGGGTGAAAATTGTTCCGCTTGGACTTGGAGCGCGAGGTACATTGGTCCGTCGTCAGGGAGATGAACCCAAAGTTGATGCGGAATTTCGGAATTGTTTTCGAGTGCGAAACAAATACATGCAATTAAAAAATAAACTAGCCATTGTCCCCCCTTTATAGGCGTGATTTTTCTTTGAATTTATTTGCAATCTGTAAAGCGCGCTGGCTCGCTCACTACCCCACCAGCTGCTCGTTGACGACTTCTTGTTTAAATTATTACTGTCTACAAGCGCTGTAAGGTTTTTCTTTTTATTTCAGCAGTTGTGTTTTTTTTTTTTGCACTTCTTAATTTTGCTCATTCTCTAACGTGTTTCATTCCGTCTTAAGCTGCATTTTTAATGTATTTTTGCTGCAAACAACTTTGCATCTATTTTACCATTTGCATAATAATTTGCACTGCTTCCTGCTCATCCGCACGTTCGCCCGCTCTCCCGCCCTCTCGCCCGCTCAATCTAATACTTTCTGCCACCTCGACACACTGATTTTTTGTTTACTTTTTTTCTTTTTATTTGTTAGTATCTTTTACTTGGTGTAAATACCCATCTACCTTATATTCACTTGCATCCTAATTTGCTTTCGCTTTGCGCAACATCCTCTTCTGCTGTTACTTGCTGCTGCTGTCCTGCTTCGTTTGCTTCTTGTCGTGTTGTTAGCGCGCATTAGCTGACAACTTCCGCCTTTTTTCGTACAATGTGGCATCTTTTCCTTTTCCGTTGCTCTAAAATTTTCGCTTTTTTTGCCGCTGCCACTGTCGTTGCTTGCATTCAGTTGCTTGCCTGCCTGCCTGCCTGGCCATTGCCACTTGTTTGGCATTAGCTTTACTTTTGTTTGCTCACTCCTCGCCCGCACTCTTCTCATTTCTCTGCATATAAATAAACAAACCCACACACATTCCACTTTACTTGCTCATACTTAATTCCTCAGCCACATGCCCCTGCTGGCTGCTTCGCCTGCACGTTGCCACACACTCTGCGCTAAATTCTCGAATTAAATCTGTGTGACGCTCAACACGAAAACTGCAAGCCAGATTGCCAATTCATTATAATGTTGTTTATCTTGTACCCATTCATGTATTCGTTCACTTTGCACTCGCTTCTTCTTTCCCTCTACACTTCTTTCGCACTGTTCATTCACTGCAGTACAAGACACAATTCTTATCGGTGCTCATTGTTGTTGGCGCGTTGTTAAGCAATGCTTCCAATTTATTATCGCGTAACTTTAGTTGGATGAAAAAGTTTTGTTGTGAATGGCTTTTCATTTCGCATTTTTTCTCCTTTGGTTAGTGATTTTTTTTAAATTTATTTTTGTGTTTTCTTTTCATTTGCTTACATTTTTTTCCACTTTACTTAACTTTTCCTCAGTGCCAATTTATTTATTTTATTTGGATTTCTCTCTATTAGTAAGTACTGTGCGTAAAATTTATTCAAGACAGTCGCAAATAATGCGTTAATGCAGTGAATTAAAGCTGCAATGGCTGTACAGAAACTTCTCTTCTTCTTCTTCTCGGAATGCAATGATTTTTGAAGAATGCAGAATCAGTTAAATAAAATAATCAGTTAATAAAAATAATTGTGAAGCTACTCGTCGGTGGCTATCAATGCGCATTTGCGAAAAGTTAGCAGCTGCGCTCGAAAACTAGTTTGTGATTTCAGAAATTGAGTTCAAACCAGCATAAAGTTTGAGAAATTTAAATGATGCGAAAATGGACGTGGACCGGTGGAATGCAAAACTTTTTCTTTGCAACACCGAAGCAAATTTCTCTAAAAGTAACCAAATCTTTAGTTAAAATTTTTTTCATTTAGTGTCATGAAGGACCAAAATCCTAAGCGATTCTACCGCACTAAATAGTTAGACTTAGATAGAGTATCAGAATTTTGTAGTCTCTACTACGCGGAATATCAGAATAGTAAAGTATTTGCAAGTAAATTAGTTAGCAAGTCGGCGTGATGAGTTAGTCTTGGGCGAAATATGATGGATGTACAGAAGCGTGCGAGCTGAATAGCAGTGAATTCATAGCTCAATTGACAATATCTGTGGCTATGAGTTCAGTCCTAAAACTTAACTGAGGTACCACGGACGCCAGTCGACCCTGACGTTCGTTTAATATCGCTCTTGATAACGTCATTTTAAAGAGTTTCGAGTTGGTTGTGGTTCAACAGCCAAGTGCGAGTAGAGTTTGGGCTTGTGCGTCAGCTAAATGTGGGCTGATGTTGTACTTACAGCACGGCAAAGGAGTTAGATGCCGCGAATCAGCGCGTATCTAATTTTGTCAACTACAGTTGGCAATCCTGGCTGGGGATGATGGCCGAATAAGATGGAGAATGCTAGCTAAGTAAAAGGACAGTCAGTTGTTGATTGGCATCGGTAGCGCACGATCGAGTCGCTAGTCTCGAATTCTGTTATTGAGTTTAATATTATTATCTCTTAATATTTAATACATTGCCTTATTCATTATCACCAATGAAGTCTGACGTTTGATTAATTCGGCTATTCTGATGATTTGAATTTCTTTTCGTCACTAAATACTACATTTTTCAATTCACCGGGACCTTTGTTTGCGAAATTTATTCAAAGGTGCTGTTTTTTTTTTTGTAATTTTTTAAGCTTCAGATGTAGCGCTTTCAGAATAGTCCTACGTACGCTGGATTTGCTGGCTGCGACATTTGCAATTTCTTTAAAATTTATCTGTTCCTTGAGCGAAATTTAATGCAATTCTAGGCATTTTGCGGCTTTCCTACGGTGTCAAAGCCATCGCAGTTCTGCCTTTGTAGTTCTTCGTAGGAGGCACCTCATTTCACGTAAAGCTCCACTACATTTGGACTTCGACCAATCTTTTTGGCAATTTGGCGATTTGAAAGTTCCTCTTCTGAGGTGAAAATTTCGATTTGCCATTTTTCTGGTAAACACTTTTCTGCTTTCCCATCCTAATAGATGGGAAGAGTTATGAAGTTTTCGACTAAACACAGCTTTAATGCGCAAATAATGAAATCAAACTAAGGGAAGACCAAAGACAATGATGGATAGATTCGGTTGTCGATGACCTCAAAGAGCACATACAAAACTGGTAGCGATTGACAGCGCATCGCGAAATCTGGAGAAAGATAATTGCGGAAGCAGTGGTCCATTCAGGACTGTCATGCTATGAAAAAAGAAGAAAACTGTAGATAAACTGAGTGCCTCTATTCAAGTGAACCCATAAATCAAGCACAATATTACAACTGCTGAAGTTCTGCTGCTGCGAAACACCGTTAGATGGGATAATATTTTGATGCATATTTATTTTCGAGCAAAGTGCAGTCTTCACTTGAATTATGAGAAACCCTTTTTTACTAGATCCCTTGAGTAACTATTTTATTCTATAAAAACTATTGCCTCTAATCAAGTGGCCCAGGTTGTATCTGCAAATAAAGTGGTAATTGAATGCCGAGATAAGTAATTCTACAAGCGCCTACTGCTCTGCGGTGAGTCGAAGGTGCGGAGGTGGATTCAGCTCAGCATTTTCTCACATGACGCGTCTTACAGTCAACGAAACACGATATGGTTCATATTCAGGAGAAAACCTATAAGTAGCCATATAAATGGTTGGCATTGTCAGCCTGTTGCACTCGTGCTTATTCTTCTTCCTTAGACTTTGATTTTTGTTTGTCAGGACGACTAGCAAGTATATCATTCAGACAACATTAAGTTCCATTGCATGCACTCGGGTTCGCTTTTTAATTTACTTTGAATCTACTCGACCTCCGAAGAAATCTGAGTTGGTCTTGTGTTGCCAAAGAGCCAAGGTGGTCGCTTCTTAAAACAGTCAGTGCCAAAGACCTCAAGCCTGTTTCGAGCGAAGGGCGGGCAGATGCACAGAAAATGGTCCACCGTCTAATCCTCCACTCCACACGCTGGGCAGAGTGCACTGTCTGAGATGCCTACCTTTTCCGTTTACTTCACCCATAGAAAGTGGCCCGTCATCAGTCCAAGCTGCCTGCAGTCCATTCTGCTTAATTATAGGAGGATCTGTGACACTCGGTCGGACATGACCCGTAACATCAGTATTGTCCATCTACAGCCTCAGTCTGTCAAGCCAGCTTGTGAGTTGAAGTAATCCGTTTGCTAACCGTGGCTCAGAGTCCATCATGCTAAAGAGTCATAGATCTCGTTACCCGCGAGAGGGGGAGACTTCTTACTCTAAGCTTACTTTCATGAAGTTACTTATAAGACTCTTGTCATAAGGTCTTTGTTTGTATCTATCTATCTTTTAGTCTGTAAGCTTACCGTTTGTTGATTAATAAATAAATATCAAATAATTCAAGCTTTTCGTTAAATAAAGCCACTACCCTACTACTTCATACTTAAAGTCTATAAAATTTAGAAAGTATTTATTTGACAAAATTTGTTCCACTAAACATTTTTCTTTTTTTTGTGTTCCATCAAATTTCCTTGAATGCTTAGAAGATTTAAGTTCTAGGCATGTCGTTGACGATTTTCTACGTTTTATCAAAAGATGCTTTCGTTTAAATTTTAGACACAAAGACCCACTTCACGTTCAGTGAATATCAAATATACTTAAAGGTTTTCGTAACCCAGTGGTCTCCTCGGTAATTCGAGAGTTGTAAGCAACTATAGCCTAACCTAATTTATTCTAACCCAAGGCTCTAAATTTGAGTAGCAATATTCACAACTCTGATTTGCATACTAAATTTCCAAAACCACATTTCTGTTTAACCTTAAAAAACACTTCATTGAACTTAATTCTCTTTCGTTTTTTCCACTTAATTTTTTCCCATTTCTGGCTTGCATTTCGTCGCCTATAAAATAAAATACAATAAGTATTCAGAATTCACTAAAATGTGTGGCGCATTTGCTAACTTTTTCACTCACACTTGCATATGTATATACATATGTATGCATGTACTTCTATTTATGAACAGGAACCCATGGCCATACATCAAGCGTCATATCATAAAAATGAAATTTATATAAAAGTCCTTGTATTTACAAATAAATAAATTTGCTAAATATTTTAACCGTCATGACTGCTGCCAGCGAATAGCTAACTAACTACATTATTGTTGTGCTATTACTATTGCTCGTATAATGTTTTTATACTCTTTAGTGCTGAGGAAATACGGCATAAATTTCTTTATGGCGCATATATCAAAATATACTAATGTCTTTGTTGTTTTTGTTTGGTATTAAAATTTCAACAACTGATTACATGATGTAAATACGTATACAGCTAAATATGTAAATATGTGAAATGACTTTGTTAACTGTGTTTATAATTTATGGCTGGAAAATAGAAAGGAAGTGAAAATGCAGAGTTGCCAGGAGTAAATGAATAAAATGAAATGAAGTAAAATCAAATAGAAAAAATTAAAATAAATAAATCCAATTCAATTAAATTAATTTAGAGAATAAAAATATAATAGAGAACCATTCATAAATGGCAGAATCAATACATTATATAACAACACATAAAATAACATAAGTTTCGAAGGCCAACTTTGGCCAAACAGCACGTTGTGATTATCGCATAACATAGCATCACATACATACATATACTAGCGGAACCGACAGACTTCGTTCTGTCAAATAGATTTTGAATGTGGCAGTTTATACTTCGACCTTAAGACGTTTTTACTCTGCTGACCCTCACACACCGCCCTATCATCATGGTGACGGTTATGTTCAGGAGAATTTAAGAAAAGGGTCAGCTCCAGTGACCTAAGTATCTTCGCTTCCACGAACTTTGGCTACCCTTTGGGGACCCACTAAAAACCCCGACTGGGATGTTTGCCAGAGGGCTTCAAACTAAGACTAACTTAAGGTTCAAACCTGATTGAAAAATAATCTAAAGGGATAGTGGGGACCTAGGTAGGTAGGTAGGTTTGGCAGCCGCATCGCACATAGAGACAACGATGCCACTTAGACCACGGAATGGGTCCGTTGTGAGCTAAAGGTGACAAAGATTTATAAAGTGGGTGCTTCAATGACAAAACATAGAGATAATTAATTATTTATTATTATTAACATAGGTAACATTTTCAGTAATCGCTTTATTGTAAATCAAGTGAATCATAATAATTAACAAAAATCTGTTTTATTTTTATTGTAGTGCTTTATCAGGATATATGAATGAAATCATTCCTTAACTCGTTCTGAAACTTAAACAAAAAAAAGAATATTGCGAGGCCAATCAAATCTATAGCTCTTACACTTTTTGACTTTTCAATTTGGTCTGGTTCACGATATTGTCACTTTTGTGTTAACTCATTAGATCCCCCAACGCCAACACACACACACACACGAACGCGCAATATTTGTATGGGAAAAAGAAAAGAGCTGTTTTAGGGGTTTCCCGGAAATTATTCCAAAAACTATCCTTGGACTTCAAGGAACATTTTAAAAAAAGTATTGTTAAGATTCGTCCATGCGTGGTTGAGTCATGCGCTTACTAACACATTTTGCGATTCATTTTTATATTATAGATATAGGGTATATAATTGGCGCGTACATCCGTTTTGGGTCTTTGGCCAAGCTCCTCCTCCTATTTGTGGTGTGCGTCTTGATGTTGTTCCACAAATGGAGGGACCTACAGTTTCAAGCCGACTCCGAACGGCAGATATTTTTATGAGGAGCTTTTTCATGGCAGAAATACACTCGGAGGTTTGCCAATGCCTGCCGAGGGGCGACCGCTATTAGAAAAATGTTTTTCTTAATTTTGGTGTTTTACCGAGACTCGAACCGACGTTCTCTCTGTGAATTCCAAATGGTAGTCACGCACCAACCCATTCAGCAACGGCGGCCGCATCACATAAGTTGACATAATATTGCATAGAATAACATAACAAAACATGAATTGTATTACATAACGTAGTAAGATACAAACACAACATAATAAACATAACACAACTTAACAAAAGAAAAGATACTTTTATATAAAACAACGTAACATAACTTAGCATAGAGCCTAACTTAACACAAAATTACGCAAACATAACATAACCTAAAAGTGCAAAAAAATAACAAACAAAAAAACAACAACATCGCATAAAGCGGCATAATAATGCATAGCATAACGAAACAAAACATGAAATTATATTGCACAAAGTAGTAAGACGTAAACACTACATAATAAACATAATTCAACTTAACAAAACGTAACATAGCATAACATAACATAACATATAACTTAACTTAACGTAAATATAACATAATCTAAAATTGCAAAGAAATAGCAAAACGTAACATAGCATAACATAACATAACAAAAAATATAACTTAACTTAACTTAACGTAAATATAACATAATCTAAAATTGCAAAGAAATGACAAAACGTAACATAGCATAACATAACATAACATATAACTTAACTTAACGTAAATATAACATAATCTAAAATTGCAAAGAAATAACAAAACCAGTTTTATAAATGGTTTTACTATGTATGTTTTATTATAGTTGAAAATTAATTTGACGTTTTTAACCTAACTTAACACAGCATTCACGGCTTAGCAGCCACGTCATTTAGCTTAGCAACCACAGACTCTGTTTACTTGAAAACCAGGGTGAACAACGATGATAGCGTCAGCCTTGAAATCCAACAGAGAATCTCTCTTGCCAACAAGTGCAACTTGGGACTAATCAGGCGAGTGAGTGGTAAATTCCTCTCTCTTCGTCCTCGCCATGGTCCCTTAGTTGGGATCGGCCCTGCAGGTTACTCGGCTCTGGGTTGTCTCTTCTTTGACTTCGTTTCGCTGCATATTGTTTTTAATAGTGTTTAGTCAGGATTTAAAGGGTCGGCAACGTCCCATTGGTGGTAGCGGCTCTGTTACCAATTTCTTTGTTGTATGCTGTTCCGGTCTTCTCATAATGTGCCCATACCAACGCAAGCGATTTTCTCTCAATTTCTTAATTATGGGAGCTACATGAGAGCTACCAGTCTTCTTACAGTTTGCGCTTTTCATATTCCAAGTCCTTAACATAATTTTGACAGTTTTGTACGAGGTTCAGTATTCTCATATCGACTGCGTTTCCAGAGCGTGATATAAACTTCTATAAAAAAATTAAAAAGAAAAAAATTTGGTAAATAGAAAGAAATTTCTTATAGGTGGATTTCCATTGTAAATTTGTATTCTTATTTTGAAAAAAAAAAACTAAATCTTAATTATTTCTAGTTGTTGCTTTTTATGATCTTTCTAGTAGCAAACGGATTTCATTTCAGAAGAACCTCTCGTTACTAGCTAGACTACATAGGTACCCTAAATGCTGCCGACATTCGCAGACCGGTGTCATCTGTCACCTCTAATATTCTACATCTAGGCAGATTAGTTACTTAAACTTGTGCGCATTGGCATTTGTTCTTCAAAACAAGCGTTTCAAATTCCTCGATATCCAATTCTAGCAGGATTTGAACATGTTATATACATAGCATCGCTTAAGAAGCTGATTTTATCGCCCCACCGGATATATTCGGCCAAGGACGGTCACTCATTTACCATATTTAATCTGGGACAACAACAACAACAAGCTGATTTGATTTGCCAGAAGACCGATATGGTTAGTGGGCGTGTTGGGATAGGACAGACGGAATCTTTCATGGGCACTACAATGAACTTTTGTGGCCACTGAGTAAATTTTTTTAAGAGCAGCCCATCTAAATTCATCCAAATGTGTCAAGCGCAAACACACTCGGCTACGGCAGCATACCGTGTTATTATAGCACGTACATAAACATACAAGTACACATACATACATAGTTTCGACGCTTCGACGTTTCGACATCGACATCGACATCATGAAATGAAATGGAATTAAATAACTTCGCTAGCCACCGAAAGTTAGTTTAAAATTCTTGTGAATGCTGTTGATTTTTGGGGATGGCTTATGATGTTTGTCATGTTTATCCCACTGCTGTACTCAAACGTACCCACCGCACACATCAACAAAAATGTCAACCACGTCCTTGCGACGTCTGGCTTAGCAGCTCCACTGTCCCTTCCCGCATTTTAGTTATGTTTTTAGTATTTTATATTTTGTAATAAATCACTCATAAATATTAAACGCACGTTTCAAAATTGCTGCATCACAGACATACAAAACTTTATTATTATTTGCGTGCGAAACGAACTGCACAAAGGACAAGTATTAACAAGAAGAAAAACAAATGGAACAAAATAATAGCGACAGCGCCAACAACAGCAGCAGTGGTGGCCAAAACTAAAATGAAAAAAAAAATATATAGGATAATAAAAAAATGGGAGTGAGATATGGCCTGTCGTTCGCATTGTTCTCAGTTGACAGTCTGTTAACAAATCGAAATACATAAATAATAATGAGCTAGCAGCGGTTGTGGTGAGCGGGCGAGCATAAAGGGTTTGGGTATGTCTGGCTGTCAACGCACAATAGGCTCTCTTTCGCACTTTGACATTTTTATTGTCCCGCCAGGCGACATTGTTGCGTGCAATTTTGCGTGCTCCAAAAAACTCTACTCCCTAAGTAGTGCTCAGAAATATTGTTGTTGCCCCTAACATTTGAAGAGTTGTCACCTTGCAAAGTTTTGCGTGATCTCTTCGTGCGTGAATTGCGTGTAATTTTTTTTTTGCTTTCTTGCTATTTCATTATACTTTTATGATTCCACTTCCATCGTTGCTATTTATTGTGAAAGAAAGTCGTTCTACTTTAAGTGTTCTGGTAGTTTATACCTCATAAAATTATGTGCGAATGGCTGTGCGCTGTACGTAGGAATTACTATCGTGTTACGTGTAATTGGCATAAAGTAGAGATGCCAGACCGAAAAGAAAAAATTTTTTTATCGAAATATAATAAAAAAAAATTTTTTGAAAAGAAAAATAAAAAAAATAAAAATTTTGAAAAAAAAAAATATATTTGGAAAAAAAAACTTATTTTGAAAAAAAAAATTTATTTTTTGTGACGAAATAAAAATGCATCTTACAAAAAAAATAATTTCAAAATAAATCGGTACCATTAATCGATTGATTAATTTTTCAAAAACTAATAACGCTAAGGATTTCAGATTTTTTAAGAAATTGAGTTTTGAAAGAGCTAACAAATTTATTCAGTTTAGAAAGCATCTGGAATTTTTATAATTAATGGCTTAAAATTCTGAATCAATTGTGAATATAAAAATTCAAGTTTTAGTAGAATTGAAGATGACTATAATCGTCATCACATAAGAAATGCAATTCAGAAATAATTGAAAATGAAAATAAAAATAAAAAAATTAAACCGAAATTGAAAAAAAAAAATGAGAAAATGGCATTCTCAAAGTTGTCAGCTTGTACGTTTTACTATAAGAAGCTTTCATTAAATGATTTTTAGTACTTTTCCTCCTACTTCAATGAGGGATACGTATTTGAAAAGATGTCTCGTCTATAGCTAGGCTTTACTAATCAGGTTCAGTATCATCAGCATTGCGGATTGATATGCCAGTGTGAGGTTAAGTTCGGTTAGTAGTCGAGCTCTGAAGAAGAACAACTTATTCATACGGGTGACTAGGAACACTGCTCTAGCGAAGGGAAGTCAGAAAGATGCCAGCACTGGTGCGTATCGAGATTATATTTGGTTAGTAGAATATTTTGGAAGAACACGCGCCAAGCTTCAGCCAGATCGATCTATTTCATTGTGTTTGGCATTCGAGTGTTTGAATCGAGGAAAATGTTTGGCTAACTCGGATTTCTTGGACCACTATTTGTTCCCCAATTTGGAGAAATTGCTGCCGGGAAAAGGATTTTTTTTTCAAACGAGTAGGTGATTGCAGAAACGAATGGCTATTTTTCATACTTGGAGAAATCCTATTATTCAGAAGGTATAGACCGAGGTGGACGAAGTGTATAAACCTAAAGGGAGAATATGTCGGTAATTAAAAGAGGTTTACCCCAAACAATTAAGTTGGGGCGTCGCTACTTACATTAGTAAAGGGAATCACGATTTTCTCACCAGTTTGGCGTACGTATTTGAATAAAACTAAGAAACTAATAAAATGCCACTATGTATATTTCAGAAGGCGGCCGCCGTAGCCGAATAGGTAGGTGCGTGATTACCATTCGGAATTCACAGAGAGGTCGTGGGTTCGAATCTCGGTGAAAGCAAAATTAATAAAAAAAAAACAATTTTCTAATAGCGGTCGCACCTCGGCAGGCAATGGCAAACCTCCGAGTGTATTTCTGCCATGAAAAAGCTCCTCATAAAAATATCTGCCGTTCGGAGTCGGCTTGAAACTGTAGGTCCCTCCATTTGTGGAACAACATCAACACGCACACCACAAATAGGAGGAGGAGCTCGGCCAAACACCTAACAGAAGTGTACGCGCCAATTATTTATTTATTTTTTATTTTATGCATATTTCAGAGATAATTCAGCATAGGCAGTTCTAACTATTAATGAAAAAAGCTGAAATGAAATTTTTTGCTCTAAAAAATTTTTAACACAAAGAAATTTTTTTATCAACTATTTCTAAATTGAAAACCATTAAAAATTACAGCAAAATGCTTTTTTCTCAAAAATTTTAAGCTTAAAAAATTTTTAAATAAAAAGAGAGAAAAAAATTAGAGAAAAAATGTTTAAATTAGAGAAAATCATTTTTTCAGCCTATTTCATTAATAGCTAACAAAAAATTCAATGTTTTTCCAAAAAAAAAAAAATTTTAATTTTTTTAGCTACTTTTTTAAAGATTCCTATAGCTTAAAAGTACCCGAGAAAAATTTTTTTTCTCAAAAATTTCTGAATTGAAAAACTTAAAATTGAAACAAAATGGTTTTTCTCAAAAATTGTAAACGTTAAAAACTTGTAAAATTGAAACTAACTGGATTTTTCTTAAAACTTTTAAACTTAAAAAAATAAAAATTTTAATTTAGAAAACATTTAAAAATAAAAATAGAAAGAAAGAATTTTATAGAAAAAATGTAGAATAGAAATTTGTTTTCAGATGAGTACATGAGTAGCTAACTACGGTCCTATCCGGCTTGAAAATGGCACGTATCGTTACCGTTATAACAACGAAATTGAAAACCTTATTAGTGATGAAAATGTAATACGTGTTTTTAAAGCGCAGTGGATTAGATTAATTGGCCACATCATAAGAATGCCCAACGAAAGAATCCAAAAAAGGGTGTTTACTTTGCGTCCAATTGGAGGAGAAAGGGAGACCGACCAAGAAAGAGATGGCTTGATGACGTAGAACCAGACTTAAAGGCGATGAACGTTCGTAATTGGAGAAATGAGGCAAGAGAGAGACAGAATTGGAGGAGGATTGTTGATGAATCTATGGTCCACCACAGACTGTTAAGAGAGAGAGAGAGAGAGAGAGAGAGAGCTAACACAAGATACAAGCTTTTTCCAAAAAGGTTTTTTGATTTTTTTTGAGCAAAAAGATTAACAAAAAATTTTGTTTCTTTAGTTTATTATAGCTTAAAACAAATAAAAATATTGTGTTAAAAATGTACCGAAATTTGTTTTTAATTCTCAAAAATTTTTAAATTAAAGAACATTTAAAACTGATACAAAATGTTCTCTTTTCTCAAAAATTTTATAACTAAAAATATAAAAAAAAAATAAAAATTAGCAATAAAAAATAAAAAAAGAGAAAAAAACTTAGAAAAAATGTTATTAGAAAAAAACAATTTTTTGTTTTTCAGATTTTTTCATTAATAGCTAACAAGCAAAATAATTTTTTGTGCAAACAAAATTTAAATTTCAGGTGAAGAAGGACTTGGCTTCATTTGGTGTACCCAAATAGCGCTAGTGAGCACGAGAAAGAAATGGATGGGCGAGCTTTGTTAAACTCGTGCAAAATCGCGTAAGCGGTTATCGCGCCCATCAAGAACAAAAAGAAGAAGAAAGCCAGAAATTTACCCAGTGCGCGGTTTAATCATAAATACATAGTATTTTGAACATTTTTCAACGACTAGGAAGTGGGGGAAGATGAATGAGTAGTCGGTTGACTGCTCACAAGGATAATACATTTTATATTATATATTTAATATATGTAAGCATTTATGCTAAGGACCAGACGGCAATGTTCGGCACTACACTCACTGATTATGCGCTCGAGTTTATCGTTCGCAACTGAAGGACTCGATATCAGGCTTGCCTAAGTACAAACTTAGAAGAAAATTGTAAAAACTGCACAACTTACGAGCTGGGCATACAGGAGATCCCTGAGGTGACTTCTTTGTGAGAAAAGATGGAGAAGATTTCCTTGACTAACTGCAGACCATCGTTTAATTGGTGAGTCTCGAGCCAGCTTAGAGTGTGCTCTGCGGCAATTCTAGCATGGAAGCTCAATGTCGGTTGGACCGAAAGCATTTGAGGGAACTCTAGTAGATGATGGTGGGCAAGTTGAATGGGCACCGGTCGAGGCATATTAATGCAGTGAAAGTCAATACAACTTCCAGTCTCTTTTCAGGTAGAGTTCTGGAGTATGATGTGATGTAATTATAGAGCCTAAATGAGGCATCTGGGTTGGGCTCTCATTTTTAAACAAAATTGGCTGGAAAACGCGCATATTAGCCGCCCGTGTAATTTCTTATTAAGCGATTCCATGTAAAGTGAACGCCTTGGCATGGGTATTTTTTCTGAAAATTTGTTTACTTGTAGGATTGAGAACATTAAGCATTACATTCAAATCATTTTTAAAAAAATATAATTTGATAATTTCCAGAATTATTCAATTTTGAAAATTTCGGTATGGTTTTTTTATGCAAAATACCTTCGGTATTTTTTAATATATTTTTTTTTCAAGCTATGATAATCTTTAAAAGAAATTTTTTTTTGATAAAAAAAATATAAAAAAAACAGAATAATGAGAATTACATTCAAATCATTTTGAAAATAATTTAATAATTTCGAAATTTATTAAATTTTGCAAATTTCGGTATGGTTTTTTTATGAAAAAATATCTTCGGTATTTGTTAACATAATTTTTTTTAAGCTATAATAAACGTCAAAAGAAAGTTTTTTGGCTAAAAAAATTAAAAAAAAGACCTCCTCTTCCTCTGCTACCACCAGCTGGAACCGCATTGAATACTTTCAGAATCGGAGCATTTGTATCCCTTCGGACGACATGACCCAGCCAACGAAGCCGCTGGATCTTTATTCGCTGCGCTAGGTCTGTGTCGTCGTAAAGCTCATACAACTCATCGTTCCATCGTCTACTATACTCGCCTTTGCCAACGTGCAAAGGTCCAATAATTCTCCGCTCAAAATCTTTCTCTCAAACAGTCCAAGGCACACCTCATCGGATGTTGTCATTGTCCAAGCTTCTGCTTCTGTTTCTTCTGGTGGAAGTTAATAGAGATGCTCGCTCTCGAGTATCAAGGCACTTTCAACCTCCTTTTTTAAAACGATGTAAGATAAATTATGAGGTTAAAGAACCATCCAATTCTTACAGTAAAATTTAGTTCTCACTCTAGTCCGATTTTTGCCACCAAGAGAAAGACGCTATTGCCTCTCAGTTTGAAGTTGGTATATATTTAGCTCTTAAATCAGCTGATTACATTTTTTTTCTGTAGCGGAACATTTTAAGATCTCGATGTTCCACAAATTCCTGCTTTTCTTCACTCTGCACCAAAACAAAGCTGATGCGTACTTCATGCAGACTGCGCCCCTAATTTCGTTTGGGTGAATTTACAGCAACTGTTGTGTTTAATACTAATCTTGAGAATGCGTCTATCATATAAATGTTTTGCCGGTTTAAAAATTTTCCACCAATCTGCCGCTTGCTTTCACTGCAACGCATACCGTAAACAACCTCATTTCCCAAAAAGAAAATACGCCTTTTCAATCCTTTGTTTTCGTTATACTCCTTACATCCAACCCTCCTTAATTCCTCTTAACGCTTGCCTTGCGCATTCACCAGCTTACCCAAGCGAGCTGATTCATTTCACATATTTCCTGTTTTTGAAGATTAACTACAACGATTCCAATAAATTGTCTTACATTATTTATGATGCGCACAAAAATTTTTCGCTGTAACAGCGGGAAAGTCAACTTTTTATTGATACAAAATGGGATCATAAATATAAGAGACAGCTGAGTGGAAAGTAGGGGGATGGACGTTGGTGGATGAGGTGGTAGACAAGCGGTTAAAAGATGGACACAATGTGGGGTGGTAAAAAACAGTGGTACAATAACGGGCGAGAAAATGTTGCCAATGAGGTATACATACAAACATATACGAGTAGAATAAAAGAGGAGGAAGCAGCATAACAACAAAAACAAGAACCACGCTATAATTGAACTACTTATACATTTTCAGTACAGCACCACTAGACCGTTAAATATAATGAGAACGCATTAATTTATTAATTTCCTGAAAATATTGGCTTTATTTATATTCATGCACACACACATACATACCTGTGTATGTGCGCATTTGATTGTTGTCAACTCAATGTATATATGCATGTATGTGTGTATGTATGCACGTAATAATAGTTTCAGAGCCTTGTAATTTGATTTTCAGTTTCCGTTAGCTAACTTTTGTACAACAATAAATCACCTAACTACATACCTATGTACCTTGTTACTGATTTTCCTCTTCCTTTCTTTCTTTCGTTACAGGGGTCAATATGGGCTACATCGAAAACAATTACTCGAATTCGAACAATGGCGGCAGTGTCAATTCACAAGACTCACTATGGCAAGTGAAAATGCCCGCCGCCACAGGCGCACCACAAAGTATGGTTGTGCCTGCCACACACAACAACTATGTCGAACATCAACCCACCTACGGCTATGACCCACTGACGCATGGCGGCTATGGCGCTGTCGACGATTACGCTCCCTATCCACACTTGACAGCGACGCCCAGTCAACATGGCGATGAATATCATAATTTACGCAATAGCCAAAATCCATCCAGACAGGATTACTGCAGTGATCCATATGCCTCGGTGCAAAAGCCCAAGAAACGTGTTGATCAACATTTAGGTAAGTGATAGAAGAGGGGTGACAAACGGCAGGAAAATTCTGCGAGAGTAGACTAAAGTGGAATAAATTTCGTCGTATATCTACTCGTAAGTAGCTGTATGTAGGTTGGGGTTGCTAAGTGAAGTGCCAAAGCGTATGTATTTCTATTGATGTATTATGGCTTATTATAGCTTTATGACAAAAATAAGTTATTTATTTACCAGTATGAATGTTGAGCTGTATGTGTGTGCGTGTCTATGTCAACTTGATGCTATTGAGTTGTACACAGCAGTAGATAGTCAATTGCCAATTGATATGCGCCTGGTTGATTCGACATTTACTTTTGTTCGTGTAAATGATACGCCAAGAGGATATTCGGTCTCAAAGACTGCATCCTACCCTCTTCTTCCACTTCGATTCTGTTCAGTGCTTACTAAGCAGCGCTGATTAGTACATAGCTGACTTATTATTTGCTTGATTATGAATTATTATTAATAAGCATTAAAACAGTAATAAGAATAATTGAGACAACACTGTCAATATGCCAGAGACGAGAGGCTGCTGGCGAACATCCTCGATAAATGTGTCACATCCATCGGAAGTCATTGTCGCATTGTTATTCTTGTGAGTAATAAATGAATGCGTAGCTGTGGCAATAACCATGACAATAATGTGTTTAATACAAGGTGGCGTAAAATTAATCACCTTAATGGAAGATTTATAATTTTTTCAAAATTTTTGAGCCACGCAATGGAGCGCACAAAAGTCAAAACGAAGATTTCCATTACTCAAAATCATTTTGTTTTTAGATTTAGGATAAGGATAAATGGCTGCCCATGCGAGTGGGCCTACTTGAACAAATCATTAAGATTCGTGCGTTTTAGTACCATACAGGTGAAAGAAGGTAAAGAACTAAACAGATGAAAAAAGGGACGACGAGCAACAGTGACTAATTATTGATGAATTTCACCAGGTGTGTGATATTTAAACATGCAGGTGTAGCAAAAAAGTGAGAGCCCAGATGTGTACATCTTTGCCCGACTAGAACAGGACAGCTGAGAAGAAAGTGCTGAGACGATTCCACCTCATCCACCAGACAACAGCTTCTGCAGATCTCAACGCATGGATCTCAACGCATGGACACCTAACGGACAATGTCCGGTAAGGATACCTACCCAATTAGAGAGCTGCGGCTTAGGCTTAGCCTTAGAAGTTTCCTTGAGCGACCCCGATCTACCCGCGGCAAGAAGAATATCGCGACTTTGTACGTTGGCGCACTAGCCCAGCGCTCGCTGAGTTGACGCGAGTCCCTGCTTTCGAGGAGTACACCACAAGTGCTCAAGGGAACCCCAATCCTCACAATTTGCGGTGAAATCGTCTCCAAGGCCCCCTGCCTAGCCAGCTCATCAGCCCAGCGGTTTCCCTCTATGCCGCTGTGAACGGGAACCCAAATGAGCCTAATATCTAAGTATTCGGAGGTAACCGAGAGAGAAGTCAGGCATTCCTCGACTAATTTCGCACACAGAAACAACGCGCTTATCAGGAGTTAATTGCCATTTGGCTGTCGGAGTAGATGTTTACGTTCAGAAGTAAGCAGCCAATTCTCTGCTTCCTTAATTGCGGCTACTTTTGCTTAGAAAACACTACAGTGGTCCGGAAGCCTAAATTTGAGCTTGAAGGGGAGGGCTTCACAGAATACTCGTTCGTTCCCACCACAGTTGGTTTTACATTATGGAAACGACCCGCTCTTATATCCAGCCAAAAACTGTCACTCACTCCAGCAGCATTTCACGAACATTTTATGGGCATATCTGTGAATTTTTTCGGATAGCAAAGCTGCGATCACGGCCCTGTCGTCGCCGTATTGCAGCTCTCTTCTGGTGAACTCCTGTAAGGAGGAACTCAAACATCTCGATCGAGCAGGAAACATCTCCCTTATCTGGGTTACTGGGCACAGGAATATAGAGGGAAATGAAATTGCCGACGAAAGGGTTTACAGAACCCGTTTCAGCTGTCCCCCTCTCAGACATCGGTGTCCCCTTGTCCGTTGTTAAAGGGAAACTACACAATTTCTTTCTAAGAAAAGCGCAAGACAGATGGAGGTCTGTCTCATCGTGTGCTATCTCGAAAACACTATGGCTCCAATACGATAGAAACAGAACGCTTAAGGTCATGGGAATCCCCCGCCATTCAATTTGCAAACTCATTGTGGTGTTCACTGGTCACTGGGTGATCGGTACTCATGCGGAGAAGCTTGGAATTCCGTACAACCCCTATTGCAGAAGCTGTGGGGATCCTACAGAGAAAGAGACTGTTGAACATTTTGTCTGCAAATGTCCGGCTCTGGCGGCTAGGCGCTTGAGATTCCTTAGCATGCCCTTTGGGGAAGACTTGAAGAAATTCTCTAGTCTAGATCCCTTTTCTCTCCTCCACTACATCAGCAGTACTGAATGGAGAAGGATGCAGAAGGTTTTCTCTTCTCAAAAATTTTTCTTTGCACAGGTAATGGTCCACATTATGGTATCAAACGGCGCGTAAGTGCTACTTGAAGTGTGCCTCTGGCACTCTTGCCATTTTACCTACCTACCTACCTTCCTGCGCAGACACAATAAGCCCAGCAAAAATTATTGGCTGCATATAAAAAGTCAATCGAGCAGGAACGATGAATCCGTCTTTAGGGTTTGTGCATAGTTTGAATGAAAGCTTCATGGCATGGATGTGCTACTATAGCAGTGCCCCTCAATAGCTGAGATGTGCTTTCATAGCCTACCAGTAGGCTCGTCAACCTTACCAGCTTACTAGGCAGGCCATCATTTCCCTACAAAAAAAGGAAAATTTCGAATTACTAGCCAATATTTCACTAACAAGTTCTCATTTACACGTTAATCAGAAACATCACTTTTAAGCTTTAGTTTATGCAGAGATTTGTGTAAATTAAAAATGCAATTCTTGTGCATAAAATTTAAGCTCATTTCCTGCATAGCTCCACTGCGTTCAGCCAGTCTCGTTGTATCTTTAATGGTGTTCTCATGCATCTGTCACAATAACACACTTTCCCCAGCAACATGTCACTCGATAAATAAATATAATGGAAAGAAAAAAACACTCTCATTATACATCATGAACATTTTTAATAAAGCACGGCAATAAGTCAGCATTTAATTAACAATTTTTCGTAATAAACTCTCAATCCTTCATTCGAGCAATTGATTGCAGGAGTAGTGATAACAAAAAAAGATGTAGAAAAAAAATGCATAAAGCTTATAAAATGCAAACAGTGCGCGCATGTTTCATTTAAAACAAGTGCCAACAGCAAAATTAAAAAGCAGAAAAAATTGAAAAAAAAAAACAAAACATGGACACATTTCAAATCCCGCTTGCTCATAATTTTATACTCGTACTCGCGCTTCATCTCCGCTGGTTTCCTCATTAAATACAATTTTAACAGGATAAATTTAAAAATGATTTTAATCATTGCACATTTTAAAACATTCACATGAGATTGGTAAAATTAACAGAAAACAAAAAATAAAAAATAAAAACAAAAAAAAAAGAAAATTACGTAAATAAATAAACAATACATACATAATTTGTTCTCCATTTTGTACGCGGTTGCACTTGATTTATGTACTCGTATGTGTATGTGTGTACGTCTCCACATCCCTTTTCGCGTTGTGCTCCCATTGCAAATTTATGCCTACTATAGTTGATTGTATTATGTACAAATACACTATAACCCGGATACATTTAAGTAGACACACACACACATCAAATTATGTACTTAATTACTCGATTGCCCATAAATATTGCATACTAATTATATGCAATCTGTAGTTTTCACTTTGTCATGTCAACTGAGGGAAGCAAAACAACAAAAAAAAAACAAAAAACAGCAGGAAAACGACTACAACAAGAAAAAAATATTATTTTAACATAAATTTTCGAGTGACAAATTCGCCACGATGACATTTATTGAAAAACGAAGCACAAAAACTAAATAGAGGGTTTTCCAATAACAGGTGTTAGGTGTTAAACAGGAGAGATGATTAACGATTTTTTGTGGCCGGAATTGAATGGTATTGATCTGGACAACGTTTATTTTCAACAGGACGGCGCTACGTGCCACACAAGCAACGAAACCATTGATCTTTTACGGGAAAAGTTTCCAGACCGTATTATCTCTCGCAGAGGTGATCACAATTGCCCACCGAGATCTTGTGATTTAACACCTTGTAACTTTTTTCTTTGGCGCCACGTGAAAGAGAAGGTCTACGCCAACAGCCCAGGGTCGATTCAAGACCCCGAAGGTGGAATTCGTGAGGCTATCGAGGTCATAGGGCACCCACTTTGCAATTCGGTTATGGAAGATTTCGTTAAAAGGATATTGTACTGTAAGCGTGGTCGTGGTGGTCATTTGCCTGATGCTATTTTCCACTATTAACAGCATTTATATTTATTATTATTTATCTCTTTATAGTGAAATAAACATCCGATCATTTATATTAAAAAATAGTATTTTTCTTCGAATATCAAAATATCACCTCTTATTGCAAAACCCTTTATAAAACTTTAACACAGTGGTGCAAATTTCAACTGTTTTTGACGCCTATGAAAAAAATCGATTTTTATGCGATAATTTAATTCAAGCGTTGAAAACCCGTATTTATACAAAGTGACGCAAATTAATCACCCTATCGGAAAATTCATAACTTTTGCAAAGGGTGTCGTACGTAAGTCATATTTGACACTTGCGAACTGCAATTCGTTCAAAAATACAACGTGGCGCAAAATTAATCATCCTATCGGAAAATTCATAACTTTTGCAAAGGGTGTCGTACGTCAATCAAAATTTGGCACTTATGAAGTGGACAGCTGCAGTATGCGAACGGACAAATGCGTGAAGGTCAAAATAAAGATTTTCATCACTCAAAATGATTAGTAAAAATTGGTCAAATTATTTAGTACAAAAGCTATTGAAGAACAAATTTTCACCACCTTGAACAGGGTGGGCCAAATAAGACCTTCTAATGTTAAACACAAATAACTTTTGCAATAATCATTTATTTTGGTTAATTGTTTTTATACATTGAATATATTTTATGGAAATTATGTGTGAAATATTACATCAGACAAATGTCCACCATTTTTCTCGATACAAAGATTGGCTCTTTTTAACGCGTTTTCCATTACACCACATAATTATGTGTATCAAAAATTTTTTATTTATTAAATCTCACTTAGCTTTTCTTTTATATTAAAATCATTTTTCATTTAAATTTTCTTTTTCTTTAATTAGTTAATTTTACTTTTGAATCTAATTTTTTTTTGTTTTTAAGTAAACTTTTTTTATTTACATTTTTTAAATTTAAATGTTTTGTTTTGCTTAACGTGTTGCTGAAAATCTGTTTTTATATTAAACTTTTTTTGTATTAAAATTTTTTTAATAACATATTTTTTAATTAATTTTTTTTTATTTTCAAGAGTTGCTCTCAGTTGCTCTAACGTGTTCTTGAGAGTTTTTGTTTTAATTAATTTATTTTATTTTAAACCTTTTTTACTTGAATGGGCTTTGTTTTTAATCGAGAGTTTTTAACTTTGTTTTAATATATAATTTTTTTTTATTAAAAGTAATTTTTTTTTTAAATTTGCTTTTGATTTACGAGAGTCAGTCACTCTAACGTGTTCCTGAAATTTTTTGATACATTTTTTTATTTGAAAACGTTTTTGTATTTAATTTTTTTTTTAATAATTTTCTTTTTTGCTTTACGATCATCCTAACGTGTTCCTGAAAATGTGGTTTTATGTTAAACCGTATTTTTGATTAACATTTTTTTGATACAATTTTTTTTATTTCCTTAATTTTTTTAATTAAAAGTTTTTATTTTTGTTTTTATATTGTTTTTTTTTTAATTAGTTTTTTGTTTGTTTGAATTTCAAAAATTTCTTGTGATTTTTTCTTTATGCGAGAGTCAGTCACCCTAACATGTTCCTGAACATTTTTTAATTAATTTTCTACGCTTACATATCACCAATAACACAAATGGTGTTGAACAGCTAACAGAACAGATAACTGAAATTACTCGAAGCTTCAAGCAAAGAAAACCAAAAAAAAAGAAAAAACAAAATCAGTAATAACAAAAAGTTCGCATCGTAGCTAAGTACAAATGAGAGTTGCATAATCCATCACTGAGTGCAGAAAAAGAAAGTGATTACACCAAATCATGTCAACATATCAAAGAATATGGCGAACAAGAAGAAGAAGTTGATGTTTGTACATAACGAAAATTCCACATTTATACTTGCCACTAATGAGTATGAGTATGAGTGTGTGGATTTATGCTGTGTGGTCAATACGCTTTGATTGTCGTAAGTCCACGCGTCCATGCAGCGTCCAGTACTTGTCATGTCTTTTGTGGCAATATTGAAAAACATAGAAGCAACGTGTTAGATTAAGCAGGAATATATATATGTGTGTGCATGTATGTATGTATGTGTGAAACCAGGATAGAAAAGTCGTCGAAAGTGGAAATGACAAAGGGAAACTGGAGAGGCAGTGAACAGGATCAATGCATTTGCAAGGCATAAAAGGACGAACATGCGATGTAATTGCTGCACATGACTGTAAAAAGTACCTATACATACATGCATACAAATATACATATATATTATATACACATAGTGTATAGGGATCTGTGAAGTCAAAGCGTCTTTTGTTGTATAAAGAGTGATTTTGTTTTTACTCTGTTTTTCAACTAAAATATTCTAAGCCTCGTTGAGCCTACTAGCAGAGGGAACACAGCTTTTCACTATCACAAATAAAATGTACGACCGTGCAATACTTGTACAGTTCGTTAGACCTGTTCGTGTAATGAAGATGTATCGGCGGTTGGGTTGAAATGCGTGTGTTGTTGCTTTTTATCTATTGCTGTGTGTCTATTCGGCGCGTGTATTGGCACACATGTCCGCAACGTTGTCCTGCCTTTAGGATAAAATAGTAGTTGTTGTTGTTTTTCTGTTAACTTTTTTCCAACATTGTTTCAAACATTTTTTTCTAACTCAAACAACAAGAAGTTATTGAAGCGGCATGAAAATATTTTAGCTGTAAAAGCCACAAGCGGACACGCTGCAAGGCACAGTAATACATGCATGGTGATACAGCCACATATATTCATAAACATATATGCATATGTATGCGTGTGTGTGCGAGTAAATCCATAAAATCGCATGAGTTGAACAAAAAACGCACTAATACATATGCACGTATGTAGATATAAACGCACATTTGCATAGGACTATCCCTTTGCTTGGCTGCATAGAAATCACTCCTAGGCGGCTAAGAGTCCTAGGACACATCAAGCCAAGCGAAGCGAGCAAGCGTGAGCGTCCCTGCATGCATGCGTATTTTTTCTTGCAACACAACACACGTGCACACGAACAAATACCCATACATGGGGTTACAAGACAAGTACACAGATATGTATGTATGTGTGTATGTATATCCGCCAGCCCGTCCATCTTGCTCAGCTTATCCGGTGTAGCAGTGTTTGTCATTTTTTTATGTCTCTGCTGCGCTGCTATTGCCGCCAACGCGCCGCTACATGCACGAGAAAAAAAAAACAAAAAATAAAAAAGATGTAGGGACTAGAAGCGGGCATTAAGATTCAAAATAACGTTTGAAGAAAAAAATTAAAAAAAAAAAATGTTTACATAAAAAATGCAAAAGCAACTAGAATAAACAAGAAAAACGGCAACAGAGCAGCATAGAAATCATGAAAACAAGCAACTTTTACAAGTGAGCAACTTCGAATCCTTTGCCATGCCACACGCAAGTGGTCGGTGTAGTGGTGTAGTCACACGCACACACCACAACTCCTCTCGTATTCATGTATTTGTGGGTGTGTTTGTATTCCTTTTGACTGCGGTGTCTAAAACCAAACAAAAATTGCGGCTCATAAAGCATGTGTGGCAAGATAACCGCAGACAGCAAGCAGTAGTAGCAGCAGCAGTGCCAAATAATGATACACACACACATGTATACATATTTACGCACAGTTTCATTTATATGTGTAAACGTTTGCAAACTTATTTGCAAAAAAAACACATTTTTTTCTTTTTCATTTTTTTTTCTTTTTCATGTTTCACTTTTCACTTTTTGTCCTCTGCCTTAGTCTATTAATATGTTTCATCCTTGGAGTGCTGCGAAAAGCGCAATGATGCGCATAGATGCGGTGTTACAAATGGCGCAAATACATACACACATACACACGTGCGTTTTATTTTAAATATTGTCTACTTCTAGGCGCTTAGCCGGTATTTTCTCTTCCATATAGCTGTTATACATGCCTAATTAGCTTTTATGTTATACTTTTGTTGTAATGTGGTGCACACAACCCTTTACCTATTCTTAGTTGTTTGCCTTTCTCTCGTTTTTATTATTATTATTGAGTTAGAGTTTGAGTTATTTTTCTAATACTGCTTTGTGGTGCGTTTACTCACCTTAATGTCATATTTTCACTCACATTTAACGGCATGTAAACAAAGTTGCGATCCTGAAGTATTTTATTTTAACCCTTTGCGTTTGCTTGACAAGCAATTTTGCGATGTTAAACAGGAAATCTTTTTTTTTGTGCTATTTTTTTGTTTAAGAAATAAATAAAAATAAATATGTATGTATGTATGTACATTTATTAGGATGGGCCAACCCTTTTTTCATTTTCGTTTCTAGCAGAGTTGGATTCTACATAAAATTCGAAGAAAAAAGTCCGCCACAGCATAGATGTAAAGTCAATTTCGAGGCGCTAGAATTTTGAAGGAAGCTATTTTTAATTAATGCGAGGCTAATATGATGATTACTATTGGCCAAAGTGTTATGTATATTATTTTCTTGAATACAAACTTGTACTTGGTGGCTCCATAAAGGCGCTACAAAGCAAACTTTATGAAATTTTTCTAATATTGCGTTAGAAAAAGTTACTATGTAATTTTCTTTTCCATGTAAATCAAACAAAAATTTTGCAAAAAAAAACCCAAAAACAAAAAAAATGTTAAAATATTTATTATTAAATATTATTTATTTAAAACATTTTTTTTTCTAACCATTAATTCTTTTTTTCCCCATTTAACAACGTGTTTATAATTAATCCTAATGGTAATGGTTGTACGGGTTAGGCTAAGACCTTTATGCACTGCGGCCAGATTGATCTATTGTGCGCCTCTAATTACTTAATTATAATTATTTAGTATACCGAGTATATCGAACCAGCTCCTTAGGAGGGAGCAATTGTAGGTCTTCCTCCTCTAGTAGGTACGAGCCCAGGATTTTGTGTCTCCTCTGGCCTAATGCCTCACAGTTGGTGATTAAGTGTCCCATAGACTCCTCTTCATCACAGCAGAACCTGCATGATCTTGTACTATAATAAATAACCCTATTATGTTAAAGTGCTTATTACAGGCAAAGTGACCTGGAACTGCTGTACATAGTAATCTGAGGCCCTTTTTATATAGGGTTAAAGCCTATTTTGCTCTGTTGGCATTGAAGTTCAAAAACTTCTTAGAGTGATGAAATCCGCTTGTGTCGTTCCAGTGTTCCCTGATTTTTGCTTGGATACATTTTTTGGTTGCTTGTTTTATATTATTTTTGTTAAGGCCGAAAAATGGTGTTGGTCCAATAAATAGCCTTTCTGCCCCTTTTTTGGCATAAAATCATGCCTTCCTTGGTGTCCATCAAGTCCTGGTACCCAAATCAGTGAGACCTGATTATTGGTGGCCAGTTTGTTGAGTGCATTGTTACACTCTATTAGAACTTTTGACTTGAATGTTAAGCTATTCAAGGCCTTGAAAACCGATTAGTTTAGTTTTTACTTTCTCGAACCCTCTTTTGGATATGATTTCCACTGTTTCCATTATGGCGAAGAGCTTCGCATGGAAAATCGTGGTATCTGTACTTAGTGTTAGGGAGTTGCGTGCTCTAGGCCCCACTATTCCTGCTCTTACTGCTTGGAGCGTTTTGGAATCATCTGTGTACCATTTTTGTTAGTCATCAGTTAGCCATGTTGGGTTAGTGTTCCACTCTTTCCTAGACGGGAAGATAACATTGTATTTTCTTATAAAATTGAGTACGGCTGTTTATAATTATTTCCGTTTTATATCCTTTTTACTTTCAACAGAAGCTGTATTTTTGCTACTTTCCATCTTCATTGCCACATTTCGCTTTCAATTTTCGTATTATTCAATGATAGTTTCTTTTAAAATTGTGTACCTTTTTTCTTGGAATTATATGTAGAATCCAAAACTTCTGAGAACAATGTTGAAAAAATACTGATTGGCCCACCCTAATGTGCATACATCCGTGTACTTTTTTACCTCAGACAAATTCTATCAGCATATTTCACTTGCGTTTTACGCATGAAATGCCATGCAGTTTTAACAAAAATCGTCACCAGAGACCACGTAGATGATGCATACACAAAAAATCGACAACAACAAAAAGCAATTGTAGAAAAAAAGCATCGTACTGGCATAGCAATTCCACATTTGACAAATTTTCGCCACTAAATAATCTTCCCAAACGAAGTAGCAAGTGAAAAAAATTTTAATCGCAAGAAATAAATCTATAGCTTCATAACACTCGCTCCAAACGTGCTGGCTTTGGACACTTCAGACGTATCCCGCTAGAAATCGTATAGCTGAATAGAGCAAAATGAAAACGACATTCCTTCTAATAGCGTCTTGTTAGCGCCCGCCTATTGCTAAACCTGCTTCTAAGTTAGTTCTTGCGATTTGACTAAAAGTAACCAGACAACCAGTAACACTTCGCGAGGTCATAGTTTCGTATTGATGATCTCCCGCCTGAGCTTTCTGTGCTGACTCGAAAGCCTACCTGTCCGAAAGCAGTGATGGGAGAATAAGCTGCCTGGAAACTGAAAGTGCACCTAAGCTAACTATTTATACGCTCTTATGAAGCGTAGGATGGGTTAAAACCCAACACCGGATGGTTCCGTAAGAAAGTCAAAAAAGAGCCTTGCTCCACTCCTAGCTACGGCTGGACAATTACAGACGAAATGTTCTGCTGCTTCTTTCTCTTCCTCGTCTCTACAACTTGCGCAGTATTCGTAGGAAAATACTCCTAACCTAGAAGAGGAGCTACCTAGCAGCCAATGACCGTGAGCACAAGCCACGACCTTCGAAAAGTTCTCTCTCTCTCTTTCTCTCAATTCTCCTGACCTTTTCTTATCTCTTTGGGGCCAAACTAGCCTGGCTGTTACACAAGTATTTTCTTCTCTCCATGACCTATTGGCCTTCTAGAGAATATTATTTTTCATCCTTAATTTGCATGTTGCCATAGGGATTCCAATGTTGCCTCTCTTTTCAAGCAGCGGAAGATTAGTACCCTTTCTGGCTAGCTCACCGGCTTTACAGTTTCCTTCAGTATCTCTGTGTGCCCGAACCCATGCATGTCCTCATAGCAGCGAATGTAAAGATCGTACCTCCAACGAAGATCACCACTCCCTCAAGAGTCAGCATTCGGCTGTTGTCAGTTCTGATATACATTTTTTTAAATTCCTGCTATATCTGTAGCACAAACGCGTTGAGTAGTGACCACCATAAACCAAAAACAAAAAAACTTAAAATCTTTTAGCACAAGCTCGCTAAAAGAGCATATTTCTCATTTTCAAATTTCATTTCAATGTCTTTTTCGATTAGCCAAAGTTAGTCAAATTAAGTTGTTGGCATAATTCGTTTTTTGCTGTCTTTCTTTAACATTCATAAAGTGAAATGCAAATGAAAAGGGTTCGAAAAAAGAATGCAAAATACCAGTCTCATTTTTGTGCATGAGATATAGGCTACACACACACACATTCGTACTTATACGCATTCTCATAGATCCCTGTCGGGTCTGCTGAGCCTTTGAACTGAGTGGCTGAACGGAATTACATGCAAATAAATAGGAGGCGACATAAGTTATTCAAGTGCTTTACTTCAATGAAATGCGGATTTTCTGAAAAAAAAGAAACTGAAAAAAGGAGTAAAAAAATGTAAACAAAAGTGAAGGCATTCGAAAACCAACGATACAGCATAGATAGAGCAGTCAACCCGACGGATGTGTACAAGCAAATGGGCGGAAGGTCGAGAGAATGAAGGGCGAGCAAGCGTGGAAAACGGCACTGATAAGAGCAGCAGCCATGCAGGCAAAATGCGCAAAAAAGTGGTGGAGGGATGAAAACTGTAAAACCAGAAAATGCCAAAGGATTGAAACAACGAAGGAGTTAGTCATGGTTTCAAAAATGCAAATAAATGTAGATATTAAAGGTTCCCTGTAAGAAACTGCAGTAGTTCACATGTCACAAAAAACTGTTGAACTAAATATGTGAATAAAAATCGCTTTTTCATAGACTAGTTTCCAACAGGTTACTTAGAAGGGAGTTGTATAGCTATTGGGTTCACATCCCACAAAACATTGTTGAACTAAAAATATGAATAAAAATCGCTTGTTTCTTAGACTAGTTCCCAACTGGTTATTTGGGACCTAGTTGCATAGCTATTGGGTTTGGATGCAATATACATATAATAAGAAATAAAAAAAAATGTTAGCTTAATGCCAGATTGCAAATGAAATTACTTCGAAATTCGTACTTTCAAACAAGCTTTCCACTATTTACCTTGAAAATAGTTATAAAACGAAATTATTTAAAACTAGTTCATTTTTTTGCTAATGTTTATCATATACATACTTTCATGTTAAAAAAAAATTGCTCTTCGCTTACATTTTTCAGAATAAAAGCTGTCAAAAACAAATTACGTTCAAATAAATTTTTCACAAACCATTCGCCGACTAGTTACATTGAGAGGAACTGATGAAATTTCATACCATTTATCATAAAGTGCAACTAAATATACATCAGTATACAAAAATTGCTTTCGAATTCGTTCTTCATTGCCTAGCTTCAAAACTAGTTACATTGAAAGTAGATTAACCAAAATGCAAAGTAGTAAAAACCTGTTTTTATTCTTCTTAAAGCGTTCTAGCTTATTAGTTCTAACTACAACTCGCAAACAAGTTACTATAAGAACAGAGTGTTTGATTTTACAAAAGAAAAAAAAACAAATTTCTTTACAATTAAGCTCTCATACACTAGCCCGTAACTAGTTACATTGGGTGTAGTTGCTAAATTTGTTTAATTTTTTCTCAATTCAAAGAAAATTTACTTAGAAATTCGTTTAAATGCGTGAATGAATGAACTTCCAACGAGGTTGAACTAGTTGCGAAGCTAGTTGCAAAGTTGAATTACATAAGTCCAGTTTTTATGGCAAGTTTGAAAGTTTCTAATATGATTGCCCTCTTACCTTTAAGTTTTCTTTATAAAAGCTTCTGCAAATTTATTTTGACGGGCATGTTTTTGCTGAAAATGGTTGTATTTTGCCTGCCGTGTTGCTCTATAGAGAGGCCTTTGGCACTTCATAGGGCTAAACTGATGCCCAGTTTCGCTATCTATCACTTATTTGGAGCTAAACTATTTTTTTGCTTAGGGAATCAAATGAATACGCAGTTTTTCGCATACTACATTTTCAATGGTGTCAGTTGTTGTTGTAGCAGCAAAAACCTTTCCATACATGTACGGGAAGTGCTGCTGGAGTGAATTTTTGGCCGGATATATAGTAAATCCGGGTCGTTCCGGTAACGTAGAACCGACTGTCGTGGGGCGAACATAATACATATTAAATGAAGTCAGTCGCTTTCTTCGCTTTCTTATCTCCCGATGGCAAGCTCAGAAGCTGACGGCTATACGAGTATGATTCGATTCGCCTGTTCGGGAATCAGCGAATGAGTGGTTCTGCCGATATAGCGTTTGAATCGCCTGTTATTTGTAGTTTTTATTTAAAATTTTCTTTTATTTTTAGTTTTCGCGATTATTCCACAACTTGTTTTTTTTTTGGTGAAAAAAAAGTTTATAATAAAACCAGGAGAGACAGCTAAAATATAGTGAAGAAAAGAGAGAGCGCTACAGTGTCACAAAGTTCACTTTAAGCCCACATTTGCCCATAAAGTGGCTATATTCTACACTCATTCTGAACTAGTCGAACAACTAGTTGGATATTTTGGTCTGGAAAAACTATTAAAACCACACACCCGTAACGTGGCTTGCGTTAAACCAAGTTTTTCTACACAATAACGAAACCTGTTCCGTTTCTGATATTGTCATTGGCTGCATGGATAGCAACGGCAAAAGGATTCATATGCAAAATACCACTTAAAGTAGATTTATGCGTTTACAGTGCACAAAACAACCAACAACGACAACAACCAAAGTTCAGCGAATGCCATAGAAAATAAAACTGGCAATCAGTACAAATCCACTACCACTACACAACCAACCAACCAACAGGCAAGACGGAAATTCACTTCACTCACACACACGAGTACTCTTCGGCACACAACAGTCTGTTAGAGTAGTCGCTCATTCAGTGCTAAGATACTTATCCGACACCAACCGCAACAAAATCCTTAAATACTGTGCCAAACATACTCACATGTGAAGAACGAGTAAATGTATGAAAAGAGCGATTGCCTGTAGAGTACTCACACACACATTATTGAGAGCCCACACAAATGCAAAGTGCTACGAGTATATGTACGCGCATGTGATTTCGCTATTTGTTTTTGCTACATGCATAAATTCATTCTCAATTTGTTTACATTTCGACATTTCAAAATTTACTAAAATGGTTTACTTCCAGCTTAGCATAATAATAACAAAAAATTTGCATAGGACTTTTGCGTTAGCCGACTATGACTGGGTGGCTGAATAGCTGAAGGCTTGTCTGGCTGGCGCGCACTACTTCCTTTCTATTTCTCTGAAACAACACTCAGCTGGCAAAGTGTTGGATCCTTTGTTGTTTTAGTCCCGCTTAAAGCGTTTAAAAACACATGTCAACACAAAAATGTGTGTATGTATGTGTGCAAATACTCGCATGCATACTCGTACCCATACTCACATGTGTACACATTGCCATTGCATGTTGCGACGGTTGAGCGATGGCAGGATTTTCGGCTAAAAATAAACACTTATGTAAATGGTGTAGTAGTGCTTAAAATAGACAAAGCCTTTTGTGCTTTATTCTCTCTTATTTCTCCTCTCGCCATATTAGCTTCGTTTTTTTTCTTGCCTTTTCCCTCTCGTTTTTACTTGGCTCGCATCATAAAGGATTTGCTAATCAATGATGAAGACATTTTCGCAATATTCTGTGCCCCTACACAAGCACAAATACATACATACATATGTAAGTGGTTGGGTAAATTGAAAACTAAAGAGTTCAAGAGCACACAAATACAAGTGGCAGGCAGTATGTAAGTATGTATGTGAGCTCTGAAGGGCTTAAAAATCTATGAATGGCATGCAAATTGAAGTGATGTGGGAATTAGCCTTAGCGAAAATTTTACGTTCTCTCTATAACTTACGACATCCTCGAATGTCTAGTCAATCTGTGAAGCTTCATTAAGCGTTCGCGTAATTTTTTATAGTAAATTGAAATAGAGAAGCTCAAGCCAACAATAATTGTGAAGCATCCTCTAACATATTTTGTGCTATTTGATGAATAAGAGAAGGAAAAATGAGAGCACGTTAGAGCTCCTCCAACAAAAGTCTACCAAACTAGAATTTCAGCTAGATGTGAGTGGTTTAATCACATACCTGATCGAAAACACTGCCTACGGTTTTTTACTGATGGCTCAAGGCCTAACGATAGAGTTGACTTTGGTGTCTATTGTAAGAAACCAAAAGTGAGCATTTTGGCTCGTCTTCCTAACCACTGTAGCATATTTCAGGCTAAAATTGTAGCCATTAATGCGGTAGTTCTCTGGTTAAGCAAAAATGTGTGTACCTTCAGAGAAATTTATATTTACCCCGATAGCCAAGCGGCAATTAAATGCCTTCGTGGTGTCCATCACTGCTCGCAAATGCCGGGTGTCTCCTAATGTGATGGCGGGATATTTTCGCATCGACATTTCGCCATACCAGGGAATTGTAAGACAGGCAAATTAGCGAGAGAGAGCACTACCACTCGCCTACCTCTTGATATGGAGATTGTAGGTGTACCTCTCGTAACGTGTACCGTATAGTGTACCGCACGTAACGCTGTAAAAAGAATTTGGCCAAAATAGGAGGCTAGTCGCTCAAAGGCGTCACCTAATCGGTCAAGGAAAAACGTTGCTATGTTAGTTGCTTTAGTCACAGGCCACTGCCTGATAGGTCGACATGCTCAAAGATTGAACGTACCTCATTTCAACTTTTACGGAAGCTACACGAATGAGGAGGAGGAGGAAGAGTCTGTTAGACACCTTCTCTATTACTGTTCCGCGTGGCATTAAATGCAGAAAATAAATGTAATTTTTAAGTCAATTATATCTTACCCTTTTCTTTTCGATAAACGCTATAAAGAGGAGAGAAAAGGCTTAATCAAATTGTACTGATGAATGAATGTGTGTCCTGATCTCGAAGTTATGGACGCGCCCACTGTCTACGGCTACCATAAATTCTATTAAAATCCTCTTTCGCTTCAATAACCATTAATTTTATAATATATTTCACAAACAACAAATACCAGTTTATACACAACGAAATATGATAGTTGCTTTCACGACAAGAACAACTGTTTTTTGTTTTTGTTTATATGCGGCAATGCTTTCCTTGTGGCACCGCGGTATGTTTAACACGTCACATCCGTAAATGCGTGTCAGCAATGGACGCAACGGACCCATTGCGATAGCTCTATAAGCTCGGAAAGAGAGTAGATAGATTGGAAGGGAGGAAGAGAGTTGCGAATTGTTTGAAAAAGGCGACCATGAAAAAATGTATAATTTTTGGCAGTCAGTGCTTATGCGATTCCACCGCTTGACCCATCCAACTTCATATGCAGCGTCCCATTTCTGCTAAGCTATGTTAGTTTTCGGCGGCTGCCATTCTTTACGGGTTTCAACGAGTCATTCTTGAAAACCGTCAAAGATTCAGAGTCTGCGAAGTTCCAGGATCTGAAGTAGTTCCAACCTACTTGGCATTCAAAGAAGTGTTTGTTGAGATGGTAATGTCACGTTTCAGCCATCTATCTTACTTATCTTTGTGAAACTCTTATGTGTATATTTTAGATACCGCCGTAGCTTAATAGGCTTGTGATCAATTCCCCCTACCTCCGGGTTCGAAACTTATAATGATCATGGAACATGAAACAATAGATTAGGCCGCCTTTAGTCGTCGATAGCGGTCGCCCTTCGGTGCGCAATGGCAAACCGCCAAGTACCAATTGAGACACAACATCAAGACGCGTACTACAGATTTGAGTAGAACTCAACAAAACAACAAACAGAAAATGACCGCGCCAATTGTATATATTTGATAGATTAGATTAGCTCTGTACGGGATTGGAGAGTCCAAGCATCCAGTCAGGGAGACCATTGTACTATACTCGGATAGATTACAGTAGGAAGAATAGAGGAACAGGATAGATGGATGGTAAGACCGAAAAGTTGGTTTGAGGTCACACTTGCGCAACATTTTCGTATTCATTGATGAATCTTAAGAGATCTGGAAGATGATGAACCTTATCCATCGCAGCCGAACAGGCTAAGTCTGGTTCTAGAAAACGCTACAGGGAAAACTCTTTGCAGTGTCCTCATTCTCGCAACAGGATAGTCATATTGAGTCGTCAGTGATTCTCATGGTAGCCATATGTTGACCACAGGCATTGTGGCCTGTGATTGAATAAGACAAATTTTGTTGTGTTTTGCGTAACTGTTCAGTTTTTCCTTACATTCACCGCCTGATTTCGAAGAGCAGCGTGGGTGAGTAAGGGAATAGACTTTTTTTTACATAAGCCTTTCCACTTGATATCAGTCTGAGATAAATTAAAAAAATATATTTTTAACTTCTTTTAATATAGAAAAAAAGTTCCTTAAAAGCGTCAGCCTCCCACTTTTTAAATGCAGCCGTGAGTCATGAGTGCCAAACATATGTTGTAGAAATATCCAGCATTCTCATAAATATTTTAGTTATTGCCTTACCTTGATGTGAGTGCTATTTAAATAAATACTGTTTGCTTCAGAAAATCCAATTTGAAGTGAAATTTTCAAGAGCAAACTTTAGAAAAGGGGGAAAATAGAAGTATTTGCAACAAATTGAAACTATGTTAAATAGTTGTGTTAATAGGATTTATTTTTGATTTTGCATTTTAAATGCGTCTCGAACTACTCCAAAGCGTATTAAAAATAAACAAGTGAATTGGTAAAAGGAAAATAATGACCAAAGTACATCACAATTCAGTTGCATGGATGTATGAATTGAAGTGCGGGTGCACTTGTGAACGTGTGTGTGTGTGTGTGTGCAGTGTACGTGTGCACTTTAAATTTCAAAAAATTTTACATTTTACTCCCTGTTAAGGAGAAGCTATTATTGGGAAATGTAAAAGAGGATTTTGTATTGAATGTTTGTTTGGTACGGCTGTCAAGCAAGAAGGGTCGATGAGGTCACAAGAGGTTTACGATGCCTAATACGAATTGTAGGCAACTTGTTTAGGGCGTCGACGTTGATATAACAGCATTTAAATAATAAATAAAATTTTTCTCGGGAAATGCTTAAAAGCATTTACGTGGATTTATTTATGTATGATATCAAATATTTACATATGTATGTATATGTGTTACATGATTTTGTGTAACTGCATATTTAAAGATATTGGAATGATTTTTTAAAGCAAAGGCATATGACTTCTTAGTATTTTTTTTACCTTTTTTTATTTTTTTTTATTTATTTATTTATTTTTTTTTATTAATTTTATAAATGTGCAGCATTTTTATTTATGCACCAATTCGAAAATCACACTTAGACAGCAATGAAAATATTTTGAAAATAAAAAAGGAAAAATTTTGAAAATATTTTTTTCTACAAAAGCTTAAATTTTGTAATTTTTTGCTTAAATTTCAAAGTCGAAGAAAGAGAAAAGATAAGAAATAGGAAACATTTTAAGCTCAGCAAAATACTTTTTTAACTGGTTTAGTGCCTCTTAAAAATTTAGTTTTTGTACTTTATTTATTTTATGAGCAAAAAATGTTTGCTTATATTTTTTATTTTATTTATTTGTCCAGACCTAGACCTTAATTAGATGTCATTTTCAGATCCTCTATGCTCTGCCTGCCCATCTGAAGTTTTAAAATATAATATTTCCTTTAATTAAGAACTCTAAGTACCAAGGCACATTGAGCAGGTAGCAACAGTTGAACAAAAGCGGCAAGAAAAATGTATTTTGTTTGTGTTTTTGGTGCGTAGAATGTGAAAATCTTTAAACAAATATTAATAGTTTAGAGTAATTTATGTGAAATTTTATTTAAAGCTGAAATAAATAGAAAAAGGTATCAAATCAGTTGCTCTGCTGCTATTACAGCCGAAGTTAGTGTAAAGGCACCAAAAATTGGCAAGTTTTGACTATTTACCTATAATTTTTTTATTTCAATTATAATTCTTTTATATAAAAATGTCTCATGGCTGGCAATGGCAAACCTCCGAGTGTACTTCTGGCATGAAAAAGCTCCTCATAAAAAATATCTGCCGGTGGGAAACGGCTTGAAACCGGGACCTACGGAACAACATCAAGTCGGACACCACAAATAGGTGGAGGGGCTCGGCCAAACACCCAAAAAGTAATCGAAGTTTCTAACTTTATCAAAGATTTATAATAATTTTATAAACTTTCGTAAAAATTTCAATATTTTTAATTTTTTCTACTTTGTTTCCTTTAAATTTTTTTCATTCTAAAATATTATGGTTTCAAACTTGCACGAAATTTATAAAAATTTTATAAACTTTCGTAAAAACTTGAAAATTTTTCATCAGAATTTGTATTCCAATTATTTTCCTTATACAGTTCATTCTATAAAAAACTATAATAATAAAAAAATTTTAGCTTTGTCCAAGATTTATAAAAATTGTATACAATTTCGTAAAAATTTTAAAATTTTATAAACTTTCGTAAAAATTTGAAAATTTTTAATCAGAATTTTTATTCCAATTATTTTTCTAGTCAATAAATAGTTTATTCCATAACAAAAACCATAATAATCCAAGTTTTCACTTTTGTCCATGATATATACAAATTTTATAAACTTTCGTAAAAATGTTGACATTTTTATAAGAATTTAAGAAAAAAAATTTGGGTACGCAGTTTTATAGGTCATTAAATATTAGTTTGTGGAGTTGTGAAATTGCTGAAAAATCTCGTTGAATTTTTATAATTTTTTCCCTTGCCAATATTTCGCATTATCCCCGTATATCAAAATGTCATGCTCTCTTTTTGCTCTTGCATGCTAGTTTCTTAGTGGTCACTGGAAAGCTTTAAAATAATAATTATCATTGCAATATTACAGATCTTTTATAGCGAACAGAATAAAATAAACATTTCAAATAAATTTTTTGCTAGCGAAAAAATGGGTAAAATTTTTAATTTTGCTGTTTTGTGCGAATTGCCTTAGTTGATTTGAAAGTAAAAATGTAATAGTAAAAAAATAAAAGGTAATAGTAATAAAAAGTAAAAGTTACATTTATTTTTTGCTTATCTCAGCCACTGAACATCTTTACATAAATGGAAGAAATAAAAATTGTTTTAAACGAAGTTATTTAATCTTGATTTACTTAAGTTAAATTTTTACGACAAACTAATATTCACATAAAGTTAAGGTTTGCATATTTTTTGTCAGTAAAAAAGCTTTTAAAATATAGGTATAAAAAACAACAGTATTTTCTGCAAGGACGTTTAAAGAAAAACTTTTGGAATTTATTTTTGAATTCATATTTCTCCTTTAATTGAAGTAAATTATATTAAAGTAAAAAAAGATTATCTTTTACCTAAGTGAAGTCTACAAATTTTAACGATTTTTAACTTCTTCACAGCTTTTGAAGTACATTTTCAGAAGGTATCGATAGTCGATAGGCCATCAGCTGTAATTTAGTGTCATCAGCTGTAATTTAGTGTCATTCCACATGCGTTAATTTTGCCACACACTATTTGAGCCTTAGCACTGAACACAATTATTTTCGAGAATGAATTGATCTGCGCAAATTTTAGATTAAAATTACCCAAAATGAGGCATTGAAGAGATATTGGCAAATATTCCTAGAGATGTCACCCAAACTCTAGTAGACTCCGAGCAATGACATCTACAAGCAGTAATTAGTGCAAAGGGACACTGCACAAAATATTAATTTATAAATTTTCCTTTATTTCCATATCTTCTTTACTGCCCTTTACCTATATGCCTGAGTCCCACTTTTTGTTTGAGTTGTAAAATTAAGTTATTGTTTAGTCTACTGGAAAACTTCCAGATAATTAAAATGTGATATTATTTTCGTTTTTTATAATAAAATACTGAACTGAATACTTTATATTCGCTTTTGCTTTTTGAAAATTGGTTGAGCTGTTCTCAAGTTGAACCGTTCTAAAGGATTGAAGTCAGAACAAACAAGTGTCCCAGTTTATTTTTGGTTCACTAAATGGTTTTCTAATAGCGGTCGCCCCTCGGCAGGTAATGGAAAACCTCCGAGTGTATTTCTGCCATGAAAAGCTCCTCATAAAAAAAGAAAATATCTGCCGTTCGGAGTCGGCTTGAAACTGTAGGTCTCTCCATTTGCGGAACAACATCAAGACGCACGCCACAAATAGGAGGAGGAGCTCGGCCAAACACCCAAAAAGGGTGTACGCGCCAATTATATATATAAATGGTTTTTGGTTCATAAAATTGGCGCATACATCCTCCATTAAGTATGTTATTTGGACGTGTTTCTCCCCCGCTAGTGGTCCGAGTATTGTTGTTGACTACTACTCGTTTATGTCACCTCCGATCGTGTTTTTATATGGTTTTTTATGTGAAACTTTTTCATGACTGAATGGCACTTTGTGATTTTCCATTGTCTACCCTGGCGCAATTGCTGTTAGAAACCACTTTTTTGAAGTTTTATGTCGGCAATGGGTGTCAAGTCCTGCAGCTTTATATTACCGTTATGTCACACACTCGGCATGTCATTGCAATTGGTAAATATTTGTTAACTTTGCTACAAATATACGAACAGGGAAATTCGCCTTAACATATTTACATGCATATATACATATTTATGTATAGGCGCCCACATAAACACACCCCCTTTTAACACTACAGTCGGTAGCAGCAACCTCATCAACATCAACAAACGACTTTCTATGTAGTCTGTCTGCTAGTGTAGAAACACATCAGTTGATTCTTTGGTAAACCTTGGAGAGATTGGATTTGACTTCTTTACGTTGTGCCCACTGTTTGTGTGTCCAGTGGCAGTTTTTGCAAACACATTCGCACTCATACACACACGCAATACTAAATTCCTTTTGATTATAATTTCATTGCTGTTTGCTGTCCGCAAATAAATGCATTTGCCTGCCAGCTAGCCAGGCCATCTCAGCATCGGAGTTTGTAGTGCCAGAAGTAAACAACTCTTTTTGGCTTTCGATGTGTAGACACCTGTACTTGTATATACATACCTACACACATACATACGTATATACATACAGACATGCATATATACATACATGTAATGGAGCTTAAAAACCTTAATAAAATACGAACCACAAAGAAATATTCAGGTAGATATTTGTTTGATATTGGGAGCAGTAACTTTTTTCTTTTACAAAAACAACGATTCGGCAAAATAAGAGGTATGTATGCACATATCTACTTGTATGTATGTATGCATAAATACATGTAATTATAATAAACTCTTCAATCGATTTCAAATCCACCCATGTACTCGTATGCCGGAGGTTATTCAAACAAGTTTTAGTCAGGATTTTTGGAAAAATTCGGCCATTCAATTTTGGTATAAAAATGTACCAGTTTAAAGTGGCTCAAAATTTGCGTGATTTTTGATAATTATTTTTTTTTTTGTTGGCGTTGCATGCATTTTCTTCCACACAACTCATGCTAACATTTTTTTTTATTTTAAGAAACTTCACAAGACCGCCGGAAATAAAATTGTCAAAAATCAACCCGATTTTTGAACCATTTCAAACTGGCCCATTTTTATACCAAAATTGAACGAGTTAGAAAACTGCATGCGCAAAATTTTTCGAAATATTTGGTATATATATATATATATGTATATATATGCAAATACATAATTGAAACTTACACCCTTTGTTGAGTATTTGGTCGAGCTTCTCCTCCTATTTGTAATGTGCGTCTTGATGTTTTCTCACAAATCGAGACTTATGCCGCCTCCAAAGGTTAGGTGATTTTTTATGAGGAGCTTATTCGTGGCTGAAATATACTCGGAAGTTTGCCATTGTCGACTAAACTCATATGAAATTTCATCCAAAAACGTTCTTAGGACCAGGGAAGCCATAGAACCAGGAAAACCATAGAGAGACTAGCCCCAGTCAGACAGTGTGTATACCTACTGGATACCCAGAAATACGGGCATTGCAGGAAACGAAATTGTAGATGAGATTGCCAAAAGCGCTGTTTGCATACAATTCGAACAAGAAAACGACATACTGAAACCTTTAAATACGGTATACAATGACATCGCTGCGGATATGAAATCACGGATAGACAGGAGGTGGAATAATCTATCCACTTGCAAAACCGCGAAAATCCTGTGTACACAGAATGCAGATAAATACGCCAGATTCATACTAGCCCTGTCTAGAAATGCAAGCAGAACTATCGTAGGTATACTGACAGGCCACAATTGATTAGCAGCACACGCATACAAGATAGGAATTACAAACAATGATAGCTGCAGATTTTGCAATGAATGAACTAGAAGAGAGGCAAACTCTTGAACACCTTCTATGTTCTTGCCCTGCATTAGCTAGAACCCGAAGGAAATGTTTAGAAGCTCTACAATATGAGAAGCTCCAATGTCTCTGGGGGTTAGAGCTTCAGAGCTTTCTTAGATTCGCAAAAGACGCAGGCTTATTACAAGAAGCCTACTACAAGGAAACGTAAGGGTCAATCTCCATTTGATACCACTAGGGATCAATAGGTCTATGTGATGGCTTTCAGCCAGCCAGGTCAACCTAACCTAGGCCATTTGCCATTGTCTGCCGAGGGCGATCGCTATTAGAAACACCCTTTTCTGTCATTTGGTGTTTCGTGTCCGAGGTTTGGAACCTATGCACTACTGAATGGCAGCGAGGCACCAATCCATGCGACCACAGCAGCAACTGAAAAGCTTAAGATTTTGATGCAAATTTGTTGCCAAGTTTGAAAGTTTCATTTATATGGTTTTTATAGTAGTATAAAGTAAAGTTTTATAAAAAATTAGAAAAAGTAAAACAGGCAAAATGAAATACAGAAGTATAAGGTGGCGCTAAATTAATCATCCAATTGTTTGTTTTAGTAGCTTGTTTACGAAATTAAAAAAAAAACAATATTTTAAGTGATGAGAAACTATATTTTGACCTTCACGTACTTCACTATGTACAAAATGGCACAACAATAATCATCCCATTTTGTTTTTGAGTAACTTTTTTTAAATAAAAAACAACAAAGATTTTGAGTGATGTAAATCTTTATTTTGACATTTACGCGCTTGACTATATACAAGGTGGCTCAAAAATAGTCATCCAATTTTGCTTTTGAATAATTTTTTTACTAAATACAACAAAAAAATGATTTTGAGTGAAGAAAATCTTTATTTTGACTTTCACGCACTTCACTATGTACAAGGTGGCGCAAAAATAATAATCCAATTTTATTCTTGAGTAACTTTTTTGTTAACCAAAAAAAAGAATAAAATGATTTTGAGTGAAGGAAATCTTTATTTTGACATTTACGCGCTTCACTATATACAAGGTGGCGCAAAAACAATCATCCAATTTTTTTATTTTTGGAAGTAACTTTTTTGCAAAATAAGAAAACCAAGATTTTGAGTGTTGGAAATCTTTATTTCGACCTTCACGCGCTCCATTGCTTGTCTGGTTTTATACCCCAGCTGCCTATTTCACAAGAGTCAAATACGAGTGACGCACGACGTCATTTGCAAAAATTATAACTCTTCCGATAGCTTGATTAATTTTGCGCCACCTTGTAGAACCACTTAAACTGATTCAAGATTATGGCTCTCCAGTTATTGCATTCTTTTGAAGTATTCGGCTACTGTTTTTAAAATATTTCCAATTTAAAAAATTTTAAAAGCTCGAAATCAAGCCTTCAACTAAGGTTTCTAGAGCACTTCAAGCCAAAAATGTTGTGTATATTTGTAATTTCTTTATGTGGTTTTTCTGATTTTGGTTTTTACTACTTCTTCCTTGCAAAAATTAAGCCGTCCTAATAAGCTTTGTAGTCCATTTTCATTTGAAACCAAACCAATTTATGCCAACTGCAAGAGGCAAAAATTCGCTTTAGCTCGGTATTTGTTGATTTTGGTTTGTCTAACCGCAAAGAAAGTAAAAATATTGCATGAATGTGTGCTTGTATGTGCGTATGTATGATTTTCAGCATAGATTTAGGAAAAATCACGGACCATAGGAAAGGATGATTTTATTTCAACACATACAAATATATTTGCGAATGTTTGGCAAAATATTGTGTTGAAACCACTAAGCTGATTTTTATTCTTCAATGCTTTCTTACATTTCTCAAAACTAACCATTGAAGCAATTAAAATTTTCATGCAATACAATCAAAAAGCCTTCCCGGTAATTGGGCTGCCATTGTTTCATTGGGTTGAAATTTAACGAAATATGTGGAATTAAGAAAAAGTTGAAGAAGAAAAGTTGGGGAAAGAAAAAAAGTGGCAAAAGTCAACTGTGGAATGGAGTTGGTTTTTGTGCGAAGATATTAACTTGAAAAAGTAAAAAGAAAGTAAGTTCATAAGAGGTGTATCCATTAATTAGTTTTTAGTCGGCAATTGGCAGCACTGAAAAGAAGAACCTTCCTATAATTCCAGTAGGATTTGGAAATCAATAACGCGTTTGGTTTGTCTGCTGTGCATCTGTTTTTTTATCTTTAGTTAATAAATTATTTGGTAAAGTATGAAAATGAGTGAGAGTATCCAAAAATTGAGCCCAGCATATATTTCAGCATGACTCCAAGCTCCGTAAATGAGATCAACGGTTGCCGGTAAGAGTTTGGAAAAAGTTGCGATTGATGGCAATTTCGATCCGGCTTTCGATATTCCAGGCATCATCATTCATTAAAGATGTTCCTACTGGACTGACAATGATTGTGGAATACTATGTTGACATTCCGTAGCAGCTGTTGGCGCGCATTTTCCGTGTGCATTCCAAGCTCGCTGAAAACAGCTGGATCTTGCACCACGCCAATGCACCTGCTCATGCCTCGTTCATTTCGCAAGAGGTTTTGACAAAAAAAGTATTCCAAAATTACCATATCCACTTTAGATACGAGTATCACACATGATCGCTGTTTTATTTAACAAAATGAAGTCTCACAGGAGGCGCACAGGAGGTCAAGGAAGTAGACAGTGTATTGAATAACTGTAGCACCTGGACTTATTGATAATTTCTGTCCATTTATTTGTTTCTTATTTAATTTTCATAATTTTGTACGCAAATATAGTTTAAACTACTACAAAAATCATATAAATCTAAGGTGAAAACTTTATGCCAATTTTCAAAAGAAATTTAACACTTTTCATTTGCATTTTCACTTCCATCAAAATTTCAAAGATTTTAATCACAATTTTTAGAAAATTTTCGAGTATGCAGTTTTATGGTCTGTTGAATTTTAGTTTGCATGTGCAAGTTTGAAATGGCTCAAAAATCGGGTTGATTTCAAATTTTTTTTTTCCGGCGCACCATAGATTTTAGGTAGTTGGGGGATGATTTCACCTCTTAGGGGGATACCCAAGGGTGTGTTTTAACATAATAAAAAAACATGTATTCAGGCCTAGACAATCTCTCTTCATTCACGAGCATTTTAAGATAAAAATTATTAAAATTGGTAAACAACTGGATCCTGTAGCCATTTTTGACAAAATTTGTCAAAAAATCCTCATTGTGCACGGTGTTGTCCTTTTTCTCTTTTCAACGCGATCGTACGTGAGAACTATCGATATCGATAACTATAGTTTGACAGCTGAGAATGGCAAGCTGTGTTGATATTTCTGTTCAGTAAGATTTAGCAAGTCATCATGAATGGTTTAACTCCATAAGAACGCTTCCAAATTGTGAAAATTTACTTCGAAAAAAAAATTAAGTAAATCTATTCGCGAGAGACGCATTCATTAAAGGCGCACTCAGAAGGGGCATTCATTAAAGGAGGTGCTACTAGACCAACAACAATCTTTTCTACCTTTGATTGTCGCGGCAAAGTATTGGAAAAGTAAAAAACAAAGAATGAACTCACCTTGTTTCATTCTGTGCTGACTGCGACATGGACACGGCCTTGGAGCGAAGTTTTGAAGAAGACGCCGAAATGTCAATTCGTCGTCATTCTCAACTTACTGCTCTTTATCCATCGACTACGTGGAAAATCTTATGTAAGAATCTATAAAATACAAGAATGGAAGCCAAACGACCGTTAAACCATTAAATTTATTATTCAGATTTATTGGAAAATGTAGTCAAAAATTTAATTGATTGAATGGACCATGTTTCTCGTAGCCGCGACGGTCATATGTCGGATATCATATTCATAAAATGAAATACGATTAAATTATCTGCAGATTTTAATAAAAAAATGTCATACCAGCAATAATAATGTTTGGCTTTAAGCTTGTATGCTCTTAAAAAACACCCGATACATGCAGGATGCATACAGTGGCGCTATTTTGAAACTTCATGAGCCAGTTGAGAAGTGTAGATATGTACCTACGCCATGCAAATGAAGTAATAAGCAAATGGCGTAAATTGTGGTTTTGTGGAATTGCATACATTTAGGCGTACATGTTGTCGCATGAAATAGCAAGCAAGCAGCATAAGTCACTTAAGCACCATAGAAAGTCCAAAATTTAATTAATTTACCTTTGCTGATGGATCACCTGAATTTAATGGCATATTTTATTAGAAAAATATATGAAGCGCAAAGTAATGAATGCCGTAGAATATTTTCTAAAAAGTTTATTTGTGTGTGCTCATATCTAACTGTGTTTGGTTTAAAATTCCCAAATTTTAAATACATTAATGCTGGTCACATTTGACTCTACTCTACCTGCACCTGCTCCTCCAACGGTAATCACTGTTATTTTGTCTGACTGCTTGAATGTCCAGCAGCTGCATAAAGGCTTCAACACGCACACAGATTGGTTGACTTCCTTGCTATATCTACATATATGAGTGTGCGTGCGTATGTGAAAGTTATGTGAATTATCTTTGAATGACAGCAGCTGGTGTTGCTTTCCTTTCTCTTGCTTTAACTGCAATGAATATTTTCGTTATATATGCGTACATATTTTATGTAGTTGTTTTTGTTGTTTTTTGCTGTGCATGCACATTTGCTGTGATTGCTTGCATGCGAACGTGCATTTTCTATTTTAATTAAAAATTATACAAATTCATACATTTCTGTGGCAGAGGAAAGCAACACATAAATACGTACACATACATACATATGTACGCATCTGCATAAGGGTAATTCATAATTGCGGCCTTTAATGCCATAGCAATACTGCCCATACATTCATCTAACGGTCAGAATTATAGGATCGCGATATTTTGTCAAGCTTTGAATTTTCATTAATTTTTTATAAAAATGTTGGATCTTTCAAAGCTGATACCTAGATGTCAGTAAGCGAATAATTCCTAGACGATACCTTTTCTTGGATGTCATCTTTGTGATATTTTTCAAGTAGACGGATGTACAGTTTTACTCGATAGAACAACGCGTTAAAATTCTTGAAACTTACTATGGAAATGGTCAATCTTAAACGTAACAACTTGTCACAAAATTCTTGATTTTTTTTTTTTTGTGGAAATAATCGCTCGAATGAGTCGACAACAATTCAAAGGTTGGTGAAAAATTTCAAGAAACTGATTCTGTCGAGTATAGAAAAAGGATTGGTGGCCCAGAATCTGCACGTTCGTTGTCAAAATTGCTGCTGTAGGGCAAAGTGTTGCTGAACAAACTTGAACATTAATATGTCGACCTCCTCAACAATCATAGACATTCATGAATCGACTGTTTGTTGGACTTTACCTGTAGTCGTGTTCAAGGCGCATATTTTATTGGTGTAAGTTTTCACATAAAATTCTTTAGAGCCGTATTTTGAATAAAAATAGTGACACCTGAAAGAATCAAATTTTAACTTTTTTTATTTTAAAACAACATTAAGGCGCGCCTTTTGAAAAATCCTTCATAATTCTTTCTACAACAAATGTCAAATAGATACCAGTTTGTAACTTTGCACAAGCCAACTTGTTCCAACTTGTTCATGAGAATTAAAAACAAAACAAAAAATGGGCTATGGGAATTATAAAAATTTGATAAAATTACATCAAAATTTTCAACTTGTTCATGAGAGTTAAAAAGAAAAAAAAGTTGCAATCCATTAAGTTTTAGCGAATAAGGTGGGAGTTTAAATTTGCTGAAAATGCTCTTTAATTTTTGATAATTTTTTCACCTGCCGATATTGCGCATTCGCTCTATATAACAAATAAGCGACATTTTTTTATAGGGAGAAAATGCGCAACACAGTCATGGAAAAAAATTATTGGAAAACGGTCTGATTTTTCAGCAACTCTACACTTGCACTTAATTATACTAAAATTTAATAAGCCATAAAACTGCATACCAAGAGTTTTTCTAGAAATTCTAATTAAATTGAATTTTTAATTGTACTTAAAAGTCTGTTGAATTTTTTCAAAATTTTGTTCACAGGTGGAAAATTGTATAAGGGGGGAGCCTGCTTTAGAGGCTTCAAAAAATCGATTTTTTCGTGGATTTTTTTGGGAAAGAAAGAAATATTCGATTGAAACGAAACTTTCAGTTTTTATTGTTACATATTTTAACGGTATTCTCAAATGTTTTCATTAAAATATATGTCATATTATGCCTAGTACAAGCATTTTGCCGAGGCGCCTCGAGTGTGCATGTGTCGTGCGGCGGGAAAGATGCAGGTCGCAATTTTCGTCTGAATCCAAAAACCCAAAAAAATTATTATTTTAGTACAGTATAGCTTCTAGTTAAACCAAGAAAATTAAACAAAAAGTGGGAAATGCAACAATTTTTCGCTAATTAAAAAACAAATCATTTTTTTGGAAAAACAAATTCACTTTAGATTGTTTAAAAAGTGGGTTAATCATAACTTTCCTAAGGTTTTTTAGGTTCAACTAGAACAGAATTTAATTTCATCAATGTTATCTCGTTTCGATAGGACGTTTAACTTTTTCCCAATCTTTCCCGCCAATTAGGAAAAATCGTAAAAATAAAAAACCGAGTTAAAATAAATAAAATAAATAAAAAATTACCACTCAATCGTATTCCGCCAATGTCTGAACAGACGTTCCTCCTCTTAGCTCCAAATCGCAATAAATAAAATATCCAAATGCCGCTGAAGATGGCGCTTGAAAGTGGAAAAATAAGTCTTCACAATCTACCCCAAGAAGGATCACCTGCCACGAGGAGAATCACCTGCCCACAAATCAGCCTTAATCTTGCGTCAATCCCGCAATGTGATACTGCCAAATATCTAGGCATTCATTTTATAAAATATCATTTTCAATAAAAACAATCACATCATTAATATTTATCAACCGAAAAAAAAAATACCAACAGTTACGACTTATACGAGTCATGGTCGAATCACTCTAAAATTCATCTCAGTTTCTATGAATGAATGAATGAAAAAAAGGTTTGCACTGCAAACTCATGATCTTCTGTGCTCTCTGCTCATCACATCGCATACCTCATCCAAACTCATTTCTCTTAGTAAACCTAAGATGGTGCTTGGCTGGGCCAAGCGTATGTGCCTTTTTCCTGTCGCATCCGGACGAGATATCTAATCCTTATTCTCGCTCTAGCATCACATTAGAGAAGAAGTTGTGTTGGAGTTTGCTAAGATTGGTCGCAGAAATGACAGCACACTAGCCTATCCTCTTCTAAAAGCTGTACCTGAGCGATTAAGTTCTGCGGCTCGCACAATCTTTCCCAGCATCAGGTTAAAGAAGTCACACGAATGTATGAATTTTCGTTTGGTATTAAACGGGTCGGAGAGGCACTTCCCAATTTTGACGGCGCTGCTGGTACTGAACAACGTCATCTTGCATAGCCGTATTAGTTTTGCGCGGATACCAAACTCAGACATCGCGGCATACAAGTAACTCCTTTTCGTACTGTCGAATGCAGCTTGGAAATCGTCGAAAAGATGGTGTATGTTGATTCTCCTTTCATGGGTATTTTCCAAGACTTGGCGTATTGTGAATATCTGGTCAATGGTAGACTTTCTTTGATTGATGGTGGGCTTCAGGCATTGACACAATACGCTCGCTAGAACCTTGGTGGTATTTAGAAGACTAATCCTTGCCTTACCAGCTCCTCGACGCCACGTTTGAATACCACAGCCGGCAGTTCGTCGGCTCCCGCGGATTTGTTGTTCTTTCGCGTCATCATCGTTATTCTCACCTCGTTTTTGTCGGGTAGCGGAACGACAGTTCCTTCGTCAACTATTGGAGTGTCGTGATCATTACATTCGCTGTGGCATGCGGAGCTGTCACTATTTAGAAAATCTGAGAAGTGTTTCCTCCATAATTCAACCACGCTCTGGATGTCAGTCATCAGATCGCCGTCTTTGTTATTACAGGAAAACAGCTTAGTGCCAGTGCCCACAGCTCAGTGTCAGCTTACGTCCATAGGCTTTGTTCTTCGCTTCTAAGCTCTTTCTTGATTGTGTGTTGACCCATGCCAAGGACCCTTCCGCGAGTCCTATTAGTTCTTATACCTATCTGTCATTACAATCAACTGTACCAAAGTGCAGAAGCCCGATAAAATGATGATTTTCAATAATTTGTTTTGCTTGTCAGTTTATTTTTCAAAAATAAAAACATAGCATTAATACATTATGTTTCTACTTGATCTTAGCAAAATTAAAAAAAAAAAAATTATAATTTTAAAAGTTTTCGCTGTTTGTGTGGAGCCCGTTTCTCCAGAAGTCCTTTGCGGTGATCAATACAAGTCCTTGGAGATTCATCTAAAATCAATCGGACTAGAGAAATTAGTTTTATTAATAGATAATCTTGTGCCTGATCGAAGCTTTTTTGTTATTTTAAATTAACAATATGGCAGTATAAATTTTATTGAAATCTACCAAGCGGTTTTTAAGTTACAGTGATCACCAGTCCAAAAAACATAGTTTTGAGAAAAACGCATTTAAAGTTTTGCGAACGCTCCGGAGCGCCAGAGCCCCCTTTGTTAATTGTTGAATAACTCGAAATAATTTGTCGGATTCAGTTCAAATTTTCACACAATATTTTATAAGGCATCATACTTTAAGAAAATGCAAAACAAATCGGTTTTTTTGTTTTAGTTCTGACTACCCCTATCCCCTTAATTTTTTGAATTTATGTCAAAAAATTTGCCTTCTGGCTCTTTGTGTAGAGTCAGGATATAAACAATTTTGGCCAGAACTATTTTCAATCACCTTGTGTGAAGAAGTGCCTTATTTGGCCCACCCTAATGCATATACCAGCGACATACATACATTTATGCATAATTAAAAAGTAAAAGCCTCGATGTTTTGTGCCTGATAAGCCATCACCTAGTACACCCACATACTTACAATGCATACGCACATTAACACGCTTATGTATTTGATGCTTTCACACAGATGTAAGCAATCATATTTCCATTTTTATTTGATACATCGAACTCTCTACCTAACGACTCCAACGGCTGATTTTCCTCTGCTGCCACTGTCACTGCTACTCCTTCGAACTTCTTACCAAATTGTTGCTCGAAATCCTACAGCTTCGAGTTTTTCCTTTTGTTATTTCAATCCTTGCTGCACTACAACCAGTCACTCATGCAGACATTCACGCCTGCATTTGTATCTTTGATATATCCATTAGAATTTTTCAAGTTTTGAAGTATTTATCATTCTGATTTTGCAATTCCTGCGTTTAATTCACTTAATTGTTTTTTTACGCTGGAGGCTCTCGGATGGTTTGCCTTACATTTGATTGCTCTAGTGGATCATTCAAAGTTTTATAAACGGAGTGAATAGCGAGAATATAAGAAATATATATATTAAAGAAATATATATAAAATGAATAAGAATTACAATTATTAGAAAAAAATCACTGATGCCCGGCTTATGTTTGAGCATACTTCGTTAACCAACAAAAAAAATCATCACTGATTAGGCTTATGAATGGTTCAATGGCTTTATGACTTCGCAGAATTGCTGCGTTTGGAGCGGCAAAAAATCAGAGGAGACTCACCGTGTACTTGTATACTCGTATTTGTGGTTTGTAGCATTTTATAAGCCGACGACGTAGTTAGAACACACTTCTTCGAGATCGATGAAAAACGTGCATTCGAAAGCTAACGAGAATAAAGCGCAGTGTAGAATTTCGCTGAACGATTTTTTTACTCCCAAGAGTACACGCACTTGGTATGGAGAGCCTTTGATTTCAACACAAGAGTGGGTGCTAACGCCTGTGATAGCATTGGTTTATATTTACAAGCCTTTTTCTTCCACATAAAAATTCGAGCATACTAGGTTATTCAATAAGTTTTTCAGTTCAATAAGAAAAACACATTTTTATGGTTTGAAACAAACTTTATTATTCAGTGTAGTCCCCCTGAATAGCAACACACTTGTTCCAACGAGGTTCCTATTTATGAATTCCATGCCTGAAGTGAGAATCGCGAAGGACTGCAAAATATGCTTCCACAGCTGTTATGACCTCATTATTTGATGAAAAACGCTTTCCATGCATACATTTTCTTAGATCTGGAAACAGATAGAACTCACTAGGGGCCAAAACGGGTGAAAACGGTGGATGTTCCAGCCATTCGAACTTTATCTCATGGATATTAGCCATTGTAGAAATGCTCTTGTGCTACGGTGCATATTTTTTCTTTTGCAATCTGGATATTTTTTGTCGAATTTTTTGCTTCAGCAAAAAGGTTTCAATAATATAGAATTTGTTTTATTTATTTATTTATTTACATATTTATTTATTTATATATTTATTTATTTATATATAATATTTATTTATTTATATTAATTACAAATAAAAATAGTTTACTTTTACCAGTTTGCTAGTAATCCAGAAGCGAAATTTCTTTCGTATCCCAAAAAACTGATGCAAACTTCTTCTTAACCGATTTCTGGACACGAGCTCGTTTCGGAGTCGAAGCACCAGGTTCACACCTGTCTTTGGCCTCTTCTTTCGATTTAGGATTATGATGATAGACCCAAGTCCCTTCCATAGCGATGAATCGACGCACAAAATCCACTTTATCCTTTCGAAAACGCTGTAAATGTTGCGGAGAAAGTCGCATTCCTTGGTTTTTTTTTGTTTTTCCATTACTAGCGAATTGGACACTCATCGGGCACACAGCTTTTTGAAACCCGATATTTCATTCAAAATATTGCTTACACTGCCCAATGAGATGCTTAGGGCTGCTACTAAATGCCTTTCAGTCACTCGATGAATTTCCAGCAGGATATCCTGAATTTTTGCCACGATTTCTGGCGTTGTTGCTGTTATTGGACGTCCTTGACGTGGCTTGTCTTCAAGGCTTCTGTGATTGCATGTTCACCTTCAGCAACCCATCTTTCTACTGTATTAATTGATGGCGAAAAGCGAAAAGTTCTTTTACACTTTCAGCATTCGTTCATAAATTTCCTTTGCTTTTAAACCTTCCAAACATAAAAATTCAATCATTGCCCGATATTTGATATTTTACATTGTAGAAAATACTGTGACACGTAGATACTAAATGGCTTGTAAACAAAGCATAAATTGACAGATTCTTTTTTTTTGTTTTTTGTTTTTTTGGGTTCCATAAATAACCCTACTTTCCCTTAAAAACATCGTCTGTGCTATGCCATATGCTTTTGGGGTGCATTTACCTGCTTTCTTACATAGGTAAAAATATTTGGGTCATTCTTATTTCTTCACTACTTTATGCAAAAATATTTACATATGTGTATTTCAACCAACTTTTGACGAGTGCAGAATTTGAAATTCGTTTGTATGCGTGAATGAATTAGCATTTTCTTACATTCGTTTAGATGTACTTTAGATTGTGTCTATATGAAATATTGTCTTCCCTTTATTGGCAAAAGGGCTAAAAGCTGCATCAAACGTGCTTGTATGTCCTTTGAAATACATTTTCCCATATTTACCTACAATTGTATGTATGTATAAGTGCGTACATACATAGATACATAGATACATATATGCTAATATATTAATCTCAATTGAAATAATTTATGCTATTCTTTCGTAATACTTCCATAAACTTACATGATTACATATCTACAAATGCATTGTATATAGAATAAAAGGCAAATATTAATTAACGCTTCACATTCAATTCATTTATAAATATTATCACTTATCTTTATCTATTAATGCTTGCAATCGTAAAGCGGATATAATACAGGATGTTACGCTCTAACGGAGAGCGCCTGAAGTAAGTTTGTATTGAATTTATGGCACAAACAAAATATGGTAAATAGACGAAATTAATCCAATTATTGGAACATGAATAATAAATTATACACACACACGTGCACACACATACACTTACATATGCACACGCATGCATACGTCATATATGCAAAAAAACCAAAAAACCAGACAGACAAATGCAAATAATGAAAAGTGCATGGAAATGTAACAGAAAATAAATTAAGCTATTCTAGATCAATAAACACAATTTCCACTCAATAAAATATTTCATAATAATTAGGATTTCTTTGTTAAGCTGTTTGTTTTTTCTTTTTTTGGTTTCTTTGTGTTTTGTGTGAAATGCTGAAAGGTTTTACTTGTAAAGGGTGCTTTTTTAAGAGCTATAGGAAAGTTTAAAAAAAAAACACGTGAAATGCATACAATTTTTATTTAAATGGATAGTACAGTCCATAAAATTTAATGTTTGACGATTATTTAATGCAAATGTTGACCGCGACTGCGCATACCAATATTTCGGCCGGTATCTCACATATAAATGCTTTAGTGTAGTCTTCCAATGCGTTAATTGAAGCAGGCTTGTCTGAATAGACATGAGCTTTAACATAGCCCCACAAAAAAATAATCGAAAGGCGTTATATCGCACGATCTGGGTGGCCAATTGACAGGTCCCGAACGTGAAATAAAATGTTCACCGAACTCACCTCTCAACAAGTCCATTGTTACGCATGCTGTGTGGCATGTGGCACCGTCTTGCTGAAACCACATGTCATGCAAGCCAAGCTCTTGCATTTTGGGCAAAAAAAAGTTGGATATCATTTCACGGTAGCGCTCACCATTCACAGTTACGTTACGATGCGCAGCATCTTTGAAGAAGTACCTGTACGGTCCAATGATACCTCCAGCCCATAAACCGCACCAAACTGTGACCTTTTCTGGATACACTGGTAGCTCTTGCAATTCTTCTGGCTGATCTTCACTCCAAAATCGACAATTCTGCTTATTTACGTACCCATTGATCCCAAAATGAGCTTCGTCGCTAAACACAATTTTTCGATGAAAAAGTGGATGTTCGGCCAACTTTCCAAGAGCCGATTCACCAAAAATTTTGCGTTGCGGTAGGTCGTTCGGCTTCAATTCTTGCACCAGCTGCATTTTGAAAGGTTTCACACCTAAATCCTTTCGCAAAATGTTCCACCTTGTTGAGTAACAGAGGCCCAAGTGGCTGCGAACGGCGACGAATCGATAATTGATGGCCATCATTCTCACTGGCCGATACAGTTGCGATATTTTCTTCAGTTCGCACTCTACGTAAGCGTGTTGGTGGTTTGATGTCCAATAATGTACATTTGGTTCTAAATTTAGTCACAATAGCTCGAATAGCCGCTTCAGTGGGTCGATTAAACTGACCATAAAATGGAAGAAGCGCGCGATAAACTTTCTTAACAGAACACGCATTTTTTATAATAAAATTCAAAGATTTGCAAGCGTTGTTCGTTTGTAAGTCGGTTCATGGTTATATTTATAGACCAAACTGAAGATGTTTGACAGTGAAACAAAACATGAAACGCGCGTCACGTTTAAAAAGATAATAGCTAAAAAATCACCCGTTATAAGAAAACCCCATATTTACGTAAAATTTCTAACTTCTTTAGTCATAAAAGTTAATTTAAATTATCTTAAAAATAAAGAGAAAATTGAAAAAAGTTAACTTAATATATTCGGTCTTTTCAAAGCACAAAAGTAAATGGTAAACCCGACCCTGAATAAAAATTCCCATTAGTTCTCTTTACCAGTGGAAACCAATCACCCAACTCTAGAACACATCTTCTTGAATGATATACCTCAAAGTCTTGTGTATGTAAGCCTTGGTTCGGAAATGGGCCTGAGGACATATCTACTCATAAATAGGCGATATGTGAATTCTGTGATGGAAAGGCCTTATTAAAATGCCTTTAATTTTTTACATACTTTGCAATGTCGGCTGTTAGGATGAAGATTGCAGCTTAAAGTTAAAAATTTTTGAGAAATGATATTTCGGAAATTTTTGTACATTTTTTTTGATATTATAAAACTATTAAGATTGATTTTATTTATTTTTTCTTTAATTTATTTTAATATATATTATTTCCTTTTCCTTCCATTGCTTTAAAAGTTTGCTTATATTTTTTAGCACTTTTAGTTCGAGCACTACTGCAAAGTTGAAAAAAAATGCAGTTATATGAAATTATTTAAAATATTTTTTTTTTATTAAACTGCAAATTATTCGTTACATTTATCTTAAACCCTACTAATTTCGCCTTTTTCTTCATTTGCTCTTCTCTTCACAGATTCACCATATCACGACGTAAGCGGCCTACCCAACCCCTATAATATGGAGCATATGGAACAGGATGAAGTGATACCGCCACAGCAGCACATGTCTCTCAGCTATGATGACAGTTTCGAGGGTGAATACTCGTCAACGCCAAATTCACGGAATCGACGGGTCATACGCGAAATTATCGTCTAATAAATAACAGAATAGCGAGTGGGAAAAAGTAAACAATACGGGAAGGAGCAGATAGAGAGGGAGGGAGAGAGAGAGAGAGTGTTGTGAAAATACTATATACTTACTATATATACATACATACATGAATACATATGGTATGTATGTATGTGGTAAAAGTGCAGCCCAACTAAAACGAAAAGAAAAAATGAAAACACTTTTCACGCATAAAAGTATATGGAACGAAACACACAACCACACACTAAACCCAGAAATGTTAAGAGAGGAACATTTGAATGTTTTACAAAACACTTTTTATTTTTATTTTTAAGCAGATAAGTATAATCTATAAGAAAAACGAAGAAGAAAAAAAATAGAAGAAACCCAGAAGAATAATCAAAATGAGCGCCGTAACTTAACCATACGAGCACACAAACATCATCAGCAACTGCACCACACACACACATATACGCATAGAAACGCACACATACACACCCATGCACGCATTCGAACACAGATTTTTATTATGCGTTTTAGCAAAAATTTTTAGAAAAACGTCGTCACGCGATTTTTCACCTACACTAATGTTGCATGCAACCTACATATAATCCTTTTAGCAGTGAATTTGTATATTAGAATGGATCGAATTTTTTTCTAAATCCCTTTTGACTGAAATGCAGAAATTTGACTTTCTATCCCAGCACTGCAAAATATTATTTGTCTCATCGCGTTGAGAGGTGCCCTCGACACGAATAATTTTTCGATTTTTTTTGTTTTTTTGTTTTAAGTAAATACACACTTTTTATTTTCAGTTCGCAAAATTATGCACCCACATTCATCTACAAACGTGCATTGGTAACTTTGCCACGATATTCTCTTGATTGTTGTTAGTGTGCGGATTGATTTCAAAGTCAGGATGATAGATTTACCAGGTTTGCTCTTTAACTATGGTGAAAAAGTAAATTGTGAGAGGAACTTTGGCTGCCAAGTCACTTAGAGAGCCAGATGCCGAATTCTGTCCGCTCGTCTCACACGTATTCTCACACTCGTCCAATCAGTCGTTGTTCAGACGGCAACGAAGTGACATTGTGTTTATTTTTTCTCACTGATATCACTAACACATTTTTAGTGTTTTCATAAACAAACCGATTCACAACCCCGGCTACGCCAGACCATCAACTGATTCTGTTAAATTCTCGGAGAGCCAATTAACGGTATGTTGTTGGCCCCACCTTCTCAAATCTTTTCACTATAACTTCACAGGGCCCTCTGCAGCCGAATTCTGCAGATCATTTCGCATGTATTCACACACTCATCCAATCAGTCGTTGTTCAGATGGCAACGAAGCAGCATGAGTGGAGACTGTGTTGGTTTTTTTGTATATCACTAACACAATCTTAGTTTTGTTTTTCGTAAGCAAACCGCTTCGTGACCCTAGTTACGTCAGCCTTTCAGCTGTTTCTGTGAAATACGCTGAGAGCCAGTCTGATATTGACCACACCTGTAAAAATATTTTTACCATGATTTCAAAGCATTTTCACGACCTTCTAACGTCTAACGCTATTGAGTCTTTTGGGCACATTTAATGACATCAAATGACTTGCAGTGAAAAGCTGGGAGAATCAGTTGTGGTGCTTTTTTTATTTCTTTTTATTTAATATTTTTTTCTACTTTTTTAAGTCTGCCATTTAAAATAAAGTTGCGGTCCGGAAAGCTACAATTTTTGGTACATGAAATAGATTAGGTATCTGTGCAAAATTTCATTTATTTTTTTTGAATTTGATTTCGCTAGGGGCACCTCAAAACGACCGATCTAAGAAGGCAATATTTTGTGGTTTTTATTAACCCTCATAAATGCAAGTTTTCAGTGCTATGCCAATCGAAAATTAAATTTCCACACACTCGCTCCACTCTACCTTTTTTTGCACATACACACTTATGTATGTATTTATACCTACAATTGACATTGCACTGCTGTCACACTGTTGTGTATTTATTTGCAAACAAATGCTGCATGCAACATTCTGTGTTTGCCGCTTAGTCCCGACTTACATAAGGAAGTATTTGGAAGAGAAATATTTTGTTCATTGGACAAGGACGAACGGGGAAGAGAGAGGAGTTTTTGTTTTCCTTACTGGCGACACGCTTTGCGCTTCTTATCCGAATTGTCAGACTTAAAGAAGTAAACGTCAGAGGCAATAAATGCTGCTTAAAATAACTTTCCTCGTTTGGCCGCGCATGAAAGAGAATTTCCAGTGTCTCCCTTCCAGATGTCTCTGTGTGCAAATCGGGACTTACACTTGCTCACATTCAGTTTACACGCATTTGCATTATGCAACAAATCACGCATTCATGCATTCATTCAAGCATTCCTGCTGCACTCTCATTATTATTGCGCTCATACCTACGTACATATGTTTAGTTACTTACACTACTACACCCAACGAAAAATCAACGAAAAGCAAAAACAACAACAAGAAACATATTCAACGTATTTGAAAGTTGCCATTTTTATGACTCTTAGTTTGTAAAACATAAATAAGTATATTTTTTTTTGTTTTTTTTTTTATTGGACGAAAAAAGTACTAAAATCCACTACTAACAAGAAAAGTATGTAAGTAAAATAGTAGTAACAAGCAATTGTGCTCGCACATTCGTGATGAATCGATTGGCTTTGTTGTGGGCGGTTTTTGGGGGACGTCGTGGTGTTGTGGCGCGACATGCTGACACAGTGGCATCACCAACATCCATATATTCGACTGTAAACACAAGCAAAAAATATAAAAAATAACGAAAAAAATATGAAAGAAAATTTAAGAAAATAATTAGTACTGAAGAATGTATTTAAGTGCATGTGTACTTAAGCGTAAGGGCAGCTGCGGCGGCAACCCAGCTTGCTAGATTTTTTAAGTAGCGATAATAAACAAAAACAAAAAAAAACAAATAACAAATAATAAAAAGTGTAGCGAAAAACGAAAGGATTTACTTACCGAAAATACACAGTTAAATTTCCTAATGGCACATACACATGTATGTATGTAAATCTATAAGTGGTAAGCAGAACAAAAACAACAAAAATAAATAAAAATTAGAAACAAAGTGATTTGCCTACCTTCCACCTTTGGGATGTCGTCAAAAAAGAAGTGCAACGCCACTTAATCTAGCAGCAGCAGCGACTTTCAATGGAAAATGGAAAAAGTGTTGAAAAATAGTTGCAGGTTTAAAAAGAAAATTTTTAAAAAATCCTAAATTTTGCATGCGAAAGCGCTAAACTTTGCTGTTGTAGAGTTTGTTGGCATTAATTGTTTCCTTTTTTTATTTTTGTATTTTTGCATAAATAAATTTATTTACGTATTTTGTTTTGAAAAAGTGTTGGAACGAGCTGCAGAATGTTAGTAATTTATTTCTTAATACATATTTCGTCAAGTTGAAAAAAAAGTGTTTAACTGAATTAGTCGCATATATTTTGCCACTAAAAATTTTGACAGCATTGCTTTAGAAATTATAAAATAAAATAAATTTTTTCGAAATTCTCTCGAAAATTTATTTAAACATATTTATTAAACATAAATTAAAAATATATCGGTTTTCATGCACTTCGACCAAATTCAGCAACAGTTAATATGTAGCGCAACATGTGTCTGGCAACATGTTTATGGCGTAAAATTAAGTGCAGCCCACGAGAAAGTATAGAAGCTCAACGTTTTGAACTGGTTTGACTATTTTTTTTTTGTGTTCATTATTGTTGATTTCATAAATTTATAGCTCAATTTTCTTTTTTTGGTAGCGAAACGTCTTCGCAAAGAGTGTAATTAAATCTTCTTCATATTTTTTTGTGTCAATATAAAAAAATTTGCCAATTGCTTCAGGAGCGATGCTAAAAAAATTCGACGTTTCTTCCCATTTCACAATCAATGTTGTTAGCAACATTTCACGGCAAGCAGAATGCATGGTGCTAACAACATTTTACGTTTAGCCAAATGCATGTCTGCTAGCAACATTTTACGTTAAGCCAAATGCATGTTGCTAGCAGCACTTCACCGCTGTTAAGTTTATACTACTCTTAACACATTCCACAGATATAATTCGGCAAGACTCATCTTTCTGATGCATGTTGCACAACAATTGCTTCAAGCTCGAAAAAAATGCAATATTTGCTAGGTAAAAATAACTGAAACATCTATTCCATGAATATATACATATATATAATTGGCGCGTACACCCTTTTTGGGTGTTTGGCCGAGCTCCTCCTCCTATTTGTGGTGTGCGTCTTGATGTTGTTCCACAAATGGAGGGGCCTACAGTTTCAAGCCGACTTCGAACGGCAGATATTTTTTTTAAGGTGCTTTTTCATGGCAGAAATACACTCGAAGGTTTGCCATTGCCTGCCAAGGGGCGACCGCTATTAGAAAAAACTTTTTCTTAATTTTTTGATCTTTTATCGAGATTCGAACTGACGTTCTCTCTCTGAATTCCGAATGGTAGTCACGCACCAAGCCATTCGGCCACGGCGGCCGCCATGAATGATGCTTGCATAAATGTTGCGTACCATCTGAGCAGCATTCCATACAGAACAGCGCTGTTAGTAACAGAGGTGGAGTTAAATGCCCATGTAAAGGAAACTATTGAACTTTCTGCAGTTCATAAAATTGAGTTTATTGTACAAGCAAGTTTTTATTAAATACTTTTTTATACTACACTTACATCTTCCAACAACAAATACGTGAATAATTTTTATATGCAAAATTCAAAAAAAAAAAAAAAAAAATATTTAACTCAACGTTCACTTATAAGCGAGCAAAATCAATGAAAGAAAAATGAGTATTTTTGACTATTTATTTTTCTGAGTATCTTCGACTATTTATTTTTCTAAATGTTTTGCAAAGAAAAAAATAATTTTTACATACATACAAACAAATGTATTTGCATATAACAGCTTATTGCATTGTCAAGCGAATATTTAACAGACCACCAAAATTGTTGATACTTCTTTTTTGCATTTGTTCAATTATTGCACTATATTTTCTAAATTAGTAAATGTTATGTACTACACATTTAACACAGAGAAGTGATCTGATGATTTTTACAAAGAAAATAAAAACAGTTGCGGTTTAGCGTCGTCTACAGCGCCATTGTGCGGTTTGCAGAGCATTTTTAGGCAGCCGGGCTTGCCTTTGACGTTGTGCTATGCCACCAATACTTTTTTCTTAGCTTTAATTTACAGCTCTTATTGAATTAATTTACTTCACTTGCTCTTCCATTGTTCAAGTTTTCATGTTTATGTTTTTTTTTGCTTCAGTTTCTATTTTTTAATTGGCGCTTCAATAGCATTTCTTCGTATTAGTTAGCGTAAACTACTTAATTTGTTAGTTATGAATAAACGTAGTTTTCTTGGCGTCAACATTTAAGTTGTTGTAGTTGCTTAATTTTAACTAAAGTGCCACATGTGAGTGAATGTGAATTAAACTCCAATATAGAGTAAAAAAATACAATAATTGAATTTCATTATTATTATTCTTTCTCTTTTATTAAGTGGAACAAGAATCTAAAATCTAATATACAATAAAAGAGAGAACTAACAGCCAGCGCTTACGACTCTAATAAAAATTGAATTGAGTATAGAAAGTATGTAGCAGACGTGAGCCAAATATGCTCAACTTAGGCAGCACATTTCGGTTGGCGATAAAAAGATTCACTGAATATAACAAAAAAAAAGAAAGGAAAACAAAAATTAAAAATAATTATTTACTAAAAACTATATGAATTCCCACGACTTATTGTCTGCTCATCATCTGAGGCATTATTGCTGAATACTTGGTAATACGATTTATGACTGATCAAATGTCACCAACTTCAAACTAAGTTTTTCTCACCTCATTCCATTCGTTTGCTTCCTTTTCACTGACGCTTCTCTCTTTGAGAGGTATTCAGTCTCCAGTCCGGGTTCGCAGCATAACCACGCGCAGGCGAAATGAGGAGTTTGGAAGTGATAGGTGAGAGGCATCATTTCGTAGGATTAGCCATTAAATTGCATATCGCTTCCCTTTGTGATGCCATGTCTGCTATTTTCGATGAATTGAAACTGAAAAGCTTACATAGGAGAAAAACGTCCAACACAGTGAAAAATCCATTAGTAACAAGTTGACGCGGGCTTTCACTAGCACACAAGCTTTCATTACAGTTCTATTTACAAGATTTCAGTCTTTTGTTTTAGTAAAAATTCAAGTCCCTTAAGAAATACGTGAGCTTTTGAAAAAGATGTCTGTGCGCTAAATGTAAACTTCCATCAGTTTTAAAATTAAATAGTCAAATATAGTTTCCTTTGTTTTATTTAAAAAGTGGCTTAAATTTTTGTATTAGCAGCCTTGAATAATCAATTATTTTTTGTACAATAAATAGCACAGGCGGATTGTAAAAATGCCCATCTTCATGAATGAAAAGGGCTAGGTTAGGTTAGGTTGAAGCGGTTGTCCTGTTGGACACACTCAGGCTCATAGCCCATTGTGATGCCGCGTGGGGAGCTTTCTTTTTCAAAAATTTTTGAATGCCTCTTATTTCTACGGAATTGAGATTTTCCAATTCGTTAAAAAATTGTCGGCCTAGAATAGTAAATCTCCGTCTGGATAGAGCAGGACAATGGCACAGAAGGTGTGAGATCGTCTCTTCCTCTTCCTCATCCTCTACAGAAGTAATGTGCTTGCACACCCATCCTTTGGGCGTGTCTACCTATTAGACAGTGTCCCGTGCCTATGTAGGCAATGCCGTACCTACATTAGGCAATGTCTGACATAAAGACTGTGTTTATTCTGGCTTAGCAGAGATTCTGTGCGTTTAGCACTAAGAGTCGGTCACAGTTGATGGGCGATTTTGCAGGTGGCTTCATTACGCCGTCTTTCGTTTGCTTTCCTTACGATTTCTTCAAGGATAAGTAACTTACATGTTTGTAAGGACATGCCTATGCCATTGTCTATGTACTCATCGGTCAACTTGGTGCCGAGTCTCGCTAGTTCATCGGCTCTACAGTTACCTTCAATGTCGCGATGGCCAGGTATTCATGTTACCTTTAGGCGAAATGACTCAGCCATCTCGTTAAGAGATGTGCGGCATTTCATGGCTACCTTGGAGGTTGTCGACTGCTTTGTGAGGGCTAAATCGCATATTTTTGTGTGTAATTGATTAAAATTTTTTTTTTGTTGATTTAATTTTTTGCATTTTCCTTTCTATTTTTCTTTTTTTATTCCATTCCAACATTTTTTTTATAATTTTACTTTATTAAAAAATAAAAACAAAATTATAAATTATAATAAAAGAATTTTTTAAATTTTCTTTAATTTAAAATTATGTTAAAATATTTTATTTTTTTTTAATTTAAAATTATATTAAAATATTTTTTTTTATTTACGTATTTAAAACAAAAATATTTTTTCACTTCATTTATATAAAAAAATTTAATTGAAATAAATTTAATTCAAATAAATTTACTTTAAATAATTTTTTTTAGTTTAATTTAATTTCCATTTTTTTTAATTTAAAATTATATTAAAATATTTTTTTTTATTAACTTATTTAAAACAAAAATATTTTTTTTCTTCATTTATATAAAAAAATTTAATTCAAATAAATTTAATTAAAATAAACTTTTTTTAATTTAATTTAAATTTCAATTTTTTTTTAATTTTAGATTGTTTTTCTTAATTTTTTTAATTTGTCTACATGTTTTATTTTTATTATTTTCTAAACTTCCCTTCTATTTTATTTTAGTTTTTGGTTTTTTTATTTTTTATTCCTTTTATGTTTTTTTATTTTTTTTTACTTCTTTAAAAAAATTGATTTCTTTTTTGTACACTACTTTTTATTTAAAATTTTGTTTTTAGTTAGTTATGTAAAACATGTTTTTAATTTTTTTTTTTAATTTAGTCTTATTTTTTGTTTTGTTTATTTTTTGGTTTTTAGTTCTTTCATTTGTCGATATGATTCATTTTCTTATTTTCTTTTTTTCTCCTTTTTTAAATAAATAAAGTAAAAAACAATTTTTTTTAAACAAAGTAAAAAATATTTTAAATTAAAAAAAAACACATTTAAAAATAAAAATGGTTTTATTAATTAAATTTTGAAAGTAAAAAACAGATTTTTTTAAACAATGTAAAAAATATTTTAAATTAAAAAAAACACATTTAAAAATAAAAATGGTTTTGTTAATTAAATTTTGAAAGTAAAAAACACATTTTTTTAAACAAAGTAAAAAATATTTTAAATAAAAAAAAACAATTTTAAAATAAAAGTGGGTTTGTTAATTAAATTTTGAAGTCAAAAAGTTTTTTTTTAGATTTGATAGTTTAATAAAAAAAAATTTGCTTCATTTAAAAAAATTTATTTTTTACTTTTCTTTATTTTATACAAGTTCTTTAATTTTTTTACGTACTTTCTTTATTTCATTTTTTTATTTGTTTTTACTTTATTGCTTTATTTTGTTATTGTTTTCTTTTGTATTTCTTTTGTATTTTTTTGTTATTTTTTTAAATTTTTTTTTGTACTTTTTTCGTACTTTTTTCGAGAAAACAAATTTATTTATTAAATTGAAATGATGTGTAAGTGCAAGTTTTTTCTACAAATAAAGTGCATTTAAATTTTTTTGTTTTGCTAAGAAGTTTGTCCACTTCATATTTTTTACTTAGTTAAATTTGTTTTTAATATAAATTTAAGTGGCTTAAAGTTAATAATTTCAATTACGAAAACAAGATACTTGCAGGCGCAAGTGCAGCTATGCGTTAATAACGCATTAAGTACTTCCAAACTTAATTGAAGCACGAAGTAAAAACAAAAAATCGCAAGTGAAATTGAAAACTGAAAAATGTCGAGTGAAGAGAGAGAATGGTAAAATGTGCGCCACCAACAACACAAACTAAATTTAATTATTGCATTAAGTGTAATATTTTTTTTTACAATAGCTTAGGTGAGCAAATATTATTAAATTGCATAAACACTTAGGTGTAAGTTACGTTTAAGGGAAGTGAAAATAATTTAAAAAGAAAAAAGTTACGAAAAATTGTGTATGAAAATATGTAGTTAATAAATTGGAATACATAAAGAAAAGCAAAAATTTATGAAAATTCACACAGTTATTTACGTGATTGTAGGACACACACACTCACTCACACATCAACACACGCCCATACACACTACAAGCGATTAGTTAATGTAAATAATATTAATATACAAACACACATACATATACATATATATATGCATATACATACATATATATATATAATGTAAATGTCTGCAGTTACTTTATACACATAGACAAGCAAAAGAACGGAAGAGGCAGCGGGGAAAATTAAGAGTAAAAAGCATAAAAATATTAACAAAACAAAAAATCAAACTTTGAATAGTCGTCGAAATGCAGCGAAATGATTGCTATTTATACGCATAAGTACACTTACTTAAAAATATACATAAATAGATAACTTAAGAGCAAAAATAAAGAAGGAAAGGAAAACGAAAAAAATAATATTTTAAATAATTACTTAATTAAATGTAGTTAAATATAATAAAATTAAAATAAATACAAAATAAATTAAACAAAAAAAAAAAAATCGAGAGGATGCTCGAACAAAACTAAAATACAGCACTCGAGTGGCGTTGAGAGCTAGCTTCTGGTCCATACACACACACATACACACACACAACCATGAACATACTTATAAACTACAAGCGCGGGCATCCTCTAGCGAATCTCATTGCAATTAATGAGCAAATCAAATTACTTACTTTTTAGTATAGTTTTATTTTGTAAATAATTATAATCGCATTTTAGTTACATGTGTATGTGTTGTATAAGTACAATGTGTGTATGTTTTGGCGCTTGAGTTGTTAACACACACACACACAATAATTGCCCGATATTTCCACTGATTTGAATATGAAAATGTTGCTGCTCAAACGCAGGATTTATGCGTACATACAAACCAACATATATATACACACACACACACACACATTGTGAATTGTAAGAATCTCTTGAAATTTGAATAAATATTTTTTTTAAATATAAAAATTACAACATTTTT